>JAPEVG010000439.1:0-27204 GCA_029747595.1 Trametes cubensis
AGTCGGTCCACCACCACACAGATTGCAGTATACCCAAAAGATTCAGGTAACTGGGTGATCAGGTCGACAGTAATAATCTCCCATGGCCCTTCCGGGACAGGATTAGGCTGAAGTGGCCCATAAGGCTGCTGCGGACGATTTTTCATCCGCTGGCAGGTATCGCAACCTGTGACGTACTTCTTGACAAAGATAGACATGCCTGGCCACCAGTAGTTCCGTGAGACGAGTTCATAGGTTTTCCACCTCCCTGGATGGCCTGCTGAGGGTAGATCATGGTGCATCTGGACTATTCGTCTCCGAAAATTATCATTGTCGCTCTTGGGGATATAGACTTTGCCTCGGTATAGCAGAAGTCCGTTCTCATAGTTCCAATCTTCCAGTGATTTCTTGAATTCTCTTGGCCCGGACTTTAGCAATTGCTTGTAGTCCTTGGTGACTTTGTCGTGTAGCAATGCTTCTTTGACTTCCTTTAGGAGTGTATCATTGTTGATAGGCGACTCATGAGAGGAATTGATAGCGTGGATAGCAAAAAACTCCGGTTTAAGGAGAATTTGATCTCCATTATCAGATTCCACCCCCTCCTCATGGTCTGGCCTCCTGGACAGAGGGTCAGCAGTGAGCATTGTCTTGCCTGGCTTGTGGCGTAGTATGAAGTTGAACCGTGTGAGGTACAGAGCCCATCTCGCCTGTCTCCTTGTCAACTTCTGGGCTGTTTTGAAATAGGTCAAATTCTGATGATCCGACCAAATTTCAATCTTTTCCGGATGTCCTTCGAGATAGTGCCTATATTCTTCGAGAGCTCGTATGATTGCAAGCATCTCCTTGTCGTAAATCTCGTAGTTCCGTTCATGGACATTGAGCGACTTAGAATAAAAGGTGACTGGATGCCACAACTTGTCAGTTGGGTCTAGCTGAGACAAAACTGCTCCAGTAGCAAAGTCACTGGAGTCGGTCTCAAGCCGGAAAGGATTCTCATCATCCGGAATTCGCAGAACAGGGGCAGAGGTAAACGCCTTTTTCAGGCTATTGAACGCATGTTCCTGTTCCTCGCCCCAAACCCAAGGTTGATCCTTCTTGGTCAATGAAGTAAGCGGCTTGGCATGCTTTGCAAAGTCCTTAATAAACCTCCTGTAGAAGTTGGCAAAACCAAGGAAGGCTTGGACTTGCTTGACCTTAGTGGGTCGTGGCCAATCCGTTACACCTGAGACCTTCTTTGGGTCCATCGAGATCTTTCCCTTCGAGATGATCATGCCGAGATATTCAATGCTGCTTTGCTCAAACAAGCACTTCTCTGGCTTAGCAAATAGATCTTTATCTCGTAGCCGTTTCAAAACCTCCCGCGTGATGGCTCRATGTTGACGAAGATCATTTGTAAAGATCAGAATATCGTCAAGGTACACAATCACGTGCCCATCTCTTATGAGATCACCAAGTATATCATTCATCATTGCTTGGAAGGTAGCTGGAGCATTGGAAAAACCAAAGTACATYACAGTGGCTTCAAACAACCCTCGGTGTGTAATGAAGGCTGTCTTCCATTCATCACCCTCTCGGATGCGAACATTATTGTACCCCCAACGCAAGTCGATTTTTGTGAATATCGACGCCTGGCTGAGTGAGTCAACCAAGTCTGCGATACGGGGAATAGGGTAGCGGTTTTTCACTGTGATTTCATTTAGTTTTCGGTAGTCTACTACCAGCCGCAAACTCCCGTCACTCTTCTTGACAAAAAAAACGGGAGCTGCTACAGGGCTCTTGGACTCTCTGATGTACCCTTTTCGGGTCTCTTCATTGATCCATTCATCTAAGGAGTTCCGCTCCTTTGGAGACATTGGATATAGTTTGGCCGGCCGAGGGAGCGGGGCACCTTCCTCGAGGTCAATACCATGATCATATGGTTTGTGTACCGGCATCCTCTCTGATTGCTTCTTTGAGAAGACGTCTCCAAACTCGTGTAGATACTCTGGAACAAAAGTCTTCCAGTTACGAGTGTCGTCATCCTCAACCTCTTCGAGATCTTTGGCAAGAATCTCTGCGGTCAACTGTGCTATTTCGCGGTCTTCTGGATCCTCAGTAGAAATCCAGTTGATGTGTGGATTTTCGATGCACTCCTCTCCTAATTCGTCCAGCGGAGTGATCAAGGGATCCTCCCTTGGTAGCTGAAGCTCGTCGGCTTCTTCTTCAGCCACATGGTCTTTTTTACGAGCTCTTGGGGCACAGCTCTCAGGGCACCTGGTGAACCTCCATTCTCCGTGTTCCCAATCGATCTCAGGGTTGTGTCTACGCAAGTATGTATACCCTATGATCATGTCTTTCTTTCCCAAGTCTGCTACGAGCACCTGGTGAGTTGACTTATGAGATCCAATCTCAATATAGGAACGGATGGCATGAGTAATCTTTCCATTCTTGTTGGTGGTGCCATCAGCATTGTAGACGTCGTATGGAGTTGCCAGCTTAATAGTTGCCAGGTGATTCTTTTCAACAACTGATTTATTGATGAAAGTTGTTGTGGCCCCTGAGTCTACCAGAGCTTCGACCTGCACTTTTTTACCATAAACCCAGAGGGTTACGGGCAAATTGAATGAATTCCTGTTGCGAGAAGTAGATAATACAGGATTGTCCGTACTACTAATGTTAACACTACAAGTGTCCATTCCGACGCTGGGTTCAACGTTCTCTGCTACATGTTCGCAGGTAGTCACATGTAGCGTGTGAGAAAATCCGAGCTTACTGAGGCCCGAGCCTTGCCTTTTCCAGGCTGGCTGGGACGAGTCTGAGGTTCATCTCCCTCAAGCAAGGTTGACATGTCGTCAACATCCTCTTGCTCAATTCTCGCTGTGGATATGGACGCAGAGGCGGCAGGGGGTTCCTCCTCGTTGTCCGTGACTTCTACTTCAATGATCTGAGTCTTCTTCACCTTGCCAGGTTTAGATGACTGTGCTTCGTTTCCTCCAGTCTTCTGGTCAGCTCCCTTAGACTGGTTTTGGAACTTGGCTCTCTTGTTCGCATTTTTGACCAACTGGAAGCAATCATCTGTGTTGTGAGTCTTACTCTTACAGATGTGGCAGAAACGATTTTTCTTTTCCGTGGTCGCAACGTTAGCCTGCTTGCTATTCTTGCCCTTGCTTTTCGACTTTTCAGCCGAGTCAATGTCCATTGGAGTATGACCACTGTTGTCAGAGCCGCCCTTACTAAAGACTGTACCACGTGTCTTTTCTGGGTTGAGTTCTCGATAGAAGTCGAGCAACATGTCGAGGAAGTCAGGCCACTTCTTGGGAGCATTACTGCCTCTAGTACCAACAAGGGCAATCCGCATATCGCAGCTGACAACCTCACGTAGTTTGTCAATGAGAAGCTCATCATCATACCCAGTAAGGCGTCCAAGGGTGCGGAATCTCTCAGCATATTTGATGAAGTCCTTAGCAGCCAAGTCTTTATTGCTAAAGAGGGCTGTGATCTCTTTCTTCGCTCCCTCCTTGTCATCACGTTGTCCATAGATTTGTGCAAGTTCATCCATGAAAGCATCCCAGGTTCCAAGGTCTTGACCGCATCCCACACGATCGTAGTACGAGGCCATATACTTGTGAGCTGGGCCTTGAAGGCGCGACAAAGCCGTGACAATCTTCTGCTTGTCTGTAGTGATGCCCTCATGTGCGCACCAAAGACTGATGAGGTTGCGCCACTCTTCCAACTTGATCTTATCATCAGAGCCCTTGAAGATTGGTGGTTCACCAATCTTGGGTTGACGTGATCCTCCTCCCGTTGAGGCAGGCAAGGCGTCAACCTGTTGTTTGTAAGAGGTTACAAGGGCTTGCTGGTTTTGCACCAGTGTTGTAAGAGTTGCCACTTGGGCCGTTAAGTGACTGACATGTTGCATCAGATTCGTGAAGTTTGCATCCATGTGCTGAGCCATTTCGGCTGTCAGATTGTGAGTGTACTCTGGGATGCGCTTCTCCACAAGCTGGACTGCATTCCGAGTTGCAACGGCAATGTCTTCATCTGCCTCCTTGGGAAGCCTATTGGTAACAAAACCACTAATTGCTTCAGGGGCGAGAGGTTGGAATGTGGTTACAGGGATGAATGGTGTGTAACTCACTAAGGTCTATCTAGGGTACCGTAATCAAAAGAAAGGTTCAAGGCATCTATCTCATTACAAATCTCCGGAAGGCGCTGATTGAGATTTTCGAAAGAGATCCGACCAATAGCCTTCAACTGCTTCTTGAGAATCCTCCACTCCTTGTTCGTCAGCTTGTCCGCCCGAGCATTAAAGTTAACCCAGAGGTCATTGAACTCTTTGCCCCATGCGTTGATCCTCGCCTTCTCTAACTCTGAAATACGATCATCCGAAAGGGCCTTCTTGACGAACGGGGTAAGCCTTTCGACTGTCGGCTCGAACAGCTTTTCGTACTCCTTGATGCGATAGAGGATCTTGGTCTTTCTGAAATGGAGATCGCTAGGGACGGGCTTGTATTCTTCAAGCTGGGCCGGAGTCTGGAGTTGCTCGATGAGGGGTTGATAGGGACCAGAGATGCGATCAATGAGCGGTGGCGAGGGCTTAGTCTTGCAACTAGCGGCCCATTCGTAGTGATGCTGCCTGAGTTGCTCAATCGCTTCCTGGCGCCTCTTCGCACGCTCTGGGTTGAAGGGTCGCAGTATGACAGTGGCTGGCGGAGCGTAAAGCCTGTGGCGGCGGAGGTTGGTCACCTTGTACTCCTTCAGGGGACGAAGGAGAATGCAATGGTACATCCCGAGTGGTTCCTCCTTGGCAATGACCTTGCGGTCACGCGAGATTTTAGGCATGGCTAACAAAGAAAGGTTAGCAGCTTGTCAGCTGGCCCTTGTCAGGACAAAAAGAGAGTAAAGGTGGTTGGGTCTTGAAGGTGGTGAAGGGCTTGAATCTCAGACACGGCACCACCCCGTGCTGCAAATGGGAAAAATCTGGGTGAGAGGGTGTTACACCCTGCTCTAATCTGTCCAGCCTGGTTACCCGTCCTCAAGTCCTAAGACTTTCATGGGAGGTACCGAAGTTCCCATTCCAGGCTGTTACCAAAAGGTAACAGATACCCCTTACGCCTAGGGTCCGGCACAAAAGAAACAACCAAGTTATACAACCAGCTATACAGCCAATTATACAACAAGGTGTTCCCAAAGTGACTGAAGCTTGGCAGCGACAGCACTAGATCCCCCAGAACCCAATAAGCACTACTGCTTGGCAGCAATAGTACTGTAGCCCCCAGAACCCTCAAAGACTAAAGCTAAAATAAAGCACCAACACAACCCCAATAGAAGAAAGCAGAAAATAAATGCAAGAGGCTTTGGCAAGCCTGGTGCAATAAAGAAGACTAATCCAAATATAACAGTAAGACTCAAACTGAAATACTCACTGGGTAGAAATAGAGGTGAGAATAGAAGGGTGAGGTAAAAGGCTTGTTAGGCCAGAGGTAGTTGAGCTTAGACAATAAGTGGATTAGTCTGAGGGGGGTAGCCCTCAGGCAGGTGGTATATATACATGCAGACCAGTCCCCCTGGGACTGGGGAAAGACCCCTGGTACTCTAGGTTACTAAGCTAATCACCTGACCAGTCTGAGTCAGTCTGAGTCATCCTGAGTCAGCCTGAGTCAGCCTGAGTCAGTCTGAGTCATCCTGAGTAAGTGCTGAGTCATGTGCTGAGCATGCCCTTTGCCCAGCGAAGATCTGACCAATAGCGTACCCTACATTACTAGGCAAATATCCAGAACATTCCACCTAGGCCTAGAACTGGCTGGAACAGGGTTCCAGCCATAGAACTGTCTAGAACTTATGAGATAACCCCCAAATAGGGAAAAGAGCGAAGAAAACAATGATAACTATTGATATCTGAGTGATAAGGGGATTTGTCCATTAAATAAGTGTCAAATAGGCACTAAATATGTCGAAATAATGGATATCCCCTGTAGATAAGCACCAGAAAGGTCCGGGAAATGTCCCAATTTGTGACACTAGTCCGCCGCCCTGTGTGCCGGAATTGCCACCTACACCTCAGAAGCCTAGGCGTGCAACACGTGAGCGGAGAGTACCAGTTCGCCCAGGCAATGTGTACGGAGAGTCACGGCATCCCGTACAACAATTCAAAGAGATTGAGAAGCAGGGGGAGTGGAAAAAGATTGTTGGTGAGCAGCCGGGTCGCTCCCGCACCACTGGCAAGTCTCAGTCAGAATCTGTTCCCGGCAGTAGTTCTGCACCACCCGCTCCAAGCGACATACCTGCTCCATCCGCCTCGGGAGAAGCGTCTGGCAGCGCACCTGATAATGGCTCGGGTCACTCTTCAGATGAGGTCGAAGATGCCCTGCGCGCCATGCAAAATGAACTGGCTCTGGCAAAACTATGCCGAGAAGGGGGAGTAGAACTTATCAACTATCTGCTCATGAAAGCAGTGCCACCAGTTGATGAGAATCTGCCCGATACGTCCAACGTTAGAGAGTGGACTTACCGTGACATTGCTCGCCTACCACCGGCTGAGCAGAAGGAATGGAAGGCTGCTTGCCGTGAGGAGCTAGAGGCACTCCGACGGCGAAAAGTCTTTGAGTTGGTTGATCGCCCTAAAGGGCGCAAAGTCATAAAGAACCGATGGGTATTCGACATCAAATCTAACGGCCGAAAGAAGGCCAGGCTTGTAGCCAAGGGTTTCTCCCAGGTCGAAGGTGTCGACTATGACCAGATCTTCTCACCAGTTGTTCGCTTTGAGACTGTGCGGTTTTTGCTAGCACTCTCAGCACTTGAAGACTGGTACATCACTGGACTCGACGTCCGTAATGCTTACCTATATGGAAAGCTTGATGAGGAGATCTACATGGAACAACCCGAAGGCTTTGCAGCCAAAGGCCAGGAGCACAAAGTCCTCCGACTACTGCGTGCTCTGTATGGACTTAAGCAAGCAGGTCTTGCGTGGTGGCGCACCCTGAATGAGTCCATGAAAGAGCTAGGCTTTAAACGCTTAGTCTCTGATGCCGGTATCTTCGTCTTTAGGGACAAGGACGGCGGCATGGTCATTGTCATTGTATATGTCGATGACGCCCTCTTCTGTGGACGGAACAAGGCACTCGTCAACAAGATGAAGGCCAAGTTCATGGAGAAGTGGGAGTGCAGAGACCTTGGCGAAGTCAAGGAGTTCCTGCGTATGCGCATCCAGCGTAAAGGTCGAATGATCCGTATTGATCAGTGCGCCTACCTGGAGAAAGTGCTTCTGCGATGCGGTATGCAGAACGCGAAGCCCGCGCCTACTCCACTACCGGCGGGGTATCACCCAGAGCCGAATAACAAACCAGTGGATCCCATTCTCCGTTCCAGGTTCCAGACTGTCATTGGGTCCTTGCTGTATATCATGCTAGGCACTCGACCTGACATTGCTTTTGCCGTGACCAAACTATCCCAGTTTGCTGCGAACCCTTCGCAAGAGCACCTCACTAAAGCACTGTATATCTGTCGCTATCTTCTCGGGACCAGATCTTATTCTTTGGTCTACGATGGTGCTAGCGGTCTCGGCCTGTGCGCATGTACAGACTCTGATTGGGGATCTGACCCATTCACTCGACGGTCACAAACAGGATATTTCCTAAAGTTGGCTGGAGGGATTTTCAGCTGGCAATCCCGTGCTCAGAAGACAGTTGCTCACTCGACAACTGAAGCCGAGTACATGGCGATCAGCGATTGCTCTCGCCAAGTAGTCTGGATCCGCAACCTCATGAGCGAGATCGGTTACGAGCTAGCGCCCATCCCAATTGCAGGAGACAGCCAGGGATCGCTCTTCATGAGCTCGAACCCTGTGACTGAGAGCCGGTCGAAACACATTGACATTCGTTACCATGCTATTCGAGAGTACATTGAGAATAAGCAGGTCGAGGTGTTCTTTGTCGACGGCTCAGATAATCCAGCTGACCTCTTCACCAAGAACCTGGGACACGTCAAGTTCACCAAGTTCAGAGGGCAACTTGGCCTTGAGTTTTATGACTCGGCCTAAATCCGCTACATTCAGCCTGCGCGCTCGCGCACACTACCATGGTGCTTAGCGAGGGGGAGTGTTGAACTAGACGCGCATTAGGCGCTGACTAATAGCAGGCTAGTAAGCGGGAATGGACACGAGGCTACCAGTCTCATGGAGAAAGTTCCAGATACTGTGGCTGAGGTACTACGTAGTATGACATCGTACTATACAGTATTACATCATAGCCTCTGTGTACATGTATATAAGACCGCTCTGTAGGAGCAGTCCAACAAGTCGCTCTTAACCTTCAATCCCTACGTGTGCCTCTATTCAGAGCTCTACAGGTAAGTGAGCTTGTGGGGCTTTCCACTGCGTAACAAGCCCTGCTCAACACATCTGTATACCCTACTGTCTCCAAAAGCATGTCGTCTCCCGGTTCCGTCGGCATGTCTGTCACAGGTGCGTACCCTTCCGTAGCACCGTCAACTGCTAGGCTCGGGCGGATATGTCCGACCTCCATCGCGCACAGTATGCCTTGGTCACGCGCTGAACCATCTGCTTCGAACAAGTTGTCCATATTCCTCTGACTAAAACCTCGGAAGTTCGCGGAGGGTGAATAAGACGGATTTTTGGCAACTAAAAAGTCAATCAGGATTTTGACTCGCGATTTAGTCACAAGGATAGGTTGGAGCTTCTTGATGTTCTCTGCCGTTGGCGGCTCTTTGCCAACAAAGACGGCACATACAGTATCACGAATCGTGTCGATATCGGGAGGGAGTACATCATTCAGATGTGTAGCATCCTGAGGGTGAATCGCGATATTACCCTTCACGCACTTTTGTGATGACAGCGGGTGCGATCCGTACATTGGGTGTCCTTTCATGTCGCAGAACTTGAATGATATGGTACTAGCTCTGGCACGAGATATTAACTTGCGCTCCACTGACGTAGAGGATTGGAATGCTGCTTTCACGTCCGCAGGTAGCGCGTCATGACCGTAATATAACCAGTTCGCCAATGCATACTTTGGCATGACTCGCTGCTTAAGATCTGTATGGCACTCACTACACACTCTCAGGTCACCGCGTCGATCCACACATACCAAGCCTTTCGGGTGGAGTATTGCTCCATCGTATTCAGCTCGGTTGTACGTTGTAGGTAAGACTTCCTCTGGAAGTACATCGTTCCGCAGGAGGTGGAGATTCAGTAGACTGGCTTTCTCGTATGTAGCTTTTTCCGGCAGGGTCAGTCGACCACACACAGCACAAACCACATCTTTTGTCGACACTGTTGACGTGGCTTGCTCCCACTCATTCATGATGGCATGGCGTAGTGTAGTATCAGCGATCTCAAGGTACGCATTCTCGTCATCAAACTGCGCTGCTGGGTCGCCCTCCGCCGGAGCAGGAGGTACTGTGGGTTTTCCCGTGCTCGTAGCTATGCCGTTGTCATCGGGATGATCGGTTACTGTATGACTGCGAACCGAGCCAACCTTCCGCGGAGCTTTCAAAACATGGAAGACGTATTCGACCTCGCAATGTCCTTCGGAAGGACATTGATGTGAGTTTAAGATTTCTACAAGCTGGGTCACACTCTTATTCTTAGCAGGCACCTTCAAGTCATGGGCTCGTCCAATAGTCCGAAGTTGACCGACCCGCCAATAACTGAAAAGCTCTAAGATTTCATGCAGCGGACCTCTCAATACAAGGTCGCCAACCTGTACGTCGTCGCTCTGGGCATAATGCGCGTCCCGTAGAGCAAACTTGAATTGGAACATAGTATCTAAATGTGCGGCAGTAATGGTGCGTGGTACCGGAGACAAACGTCCATCTACAACAGAGAAATATGTGGCCACAACGGCTTTAGATTCAAATATTGCAAGCATTCGTACAACGGCGATGGCGCGCAAGTATAGGATTTGGCATACAACGGCGATGGCGCGCAAGCATAGGATTTGGCATACAACGGCGATGGCAAGCGCGGATATGGCATACAGCAGCAATGGCGCACGAGCGCAGAAGTAAGACGGTTAGCACGATAGTTGTGCGAGTTGTAACAGCAACTTACACCGCGATGGGGCCGTCCGAGAGAGCGTCGCTTCACGACACGTTGCTTCGCCGGAAGGTTGCAAGCCATCTGCGTACGAGTCAACGAAAAGGAACGAAAAACCAATAGAGAGGCATACTAATATCACCGCCAACAGTGCCAACGAGTAACCCTGGACGCGCCCCTATATCTCACATTAGCAGCCTATCCATGAATATTCAAAGACGACGAACCCTTCGCGACCGGACTCGATACGACAGGAGCAGGCGGCGGCGTTAGCACATGATATGTGCACCGTTCTGCACAGGACGTGATGAGACTGCTTTGGGAGAGATTTCACGCACTTACTACAAGTGCATGGCCCACACCCAGTCCCAAAACACGTCGGGATGGACGGCGACGAAGGCGAATTCTGTTCGAGCGACATGGCGGCACAAAGAAGACGGGTGAGAAGAGCGTGGGAGACACATTCAACAACTGATATGCTTGAGTCACCTGATCGTTACATACTTTCGTCACAAGAGAGCAAGCGTCTAAGCGTGATGTGACGGTCACTGAGGACGTGATTCTACCCCCTAAGACCTGTTCTACTTCGTAGTCCAGGAATATGTTAGCTTGGGCGCGAGGTGCAGAGAGGTACTAGATCCTCACGGTCTTCTTGTGTGGCAGTCATCTTCTATGTTATATTATTTGAAAAGATCTGCGCGAGTTCGGTCGAAACAGCGTCACGCTAGATAGCTGAGGTGGGTGTAAGTAGAGGTTGAGTCGATCAGAACAGACCGGACGTCAGCAGAGATCAGTAGACGCTCGTGTGAATGAGCGCCTAATTACCATATGCGGATGAGTAGCCGCTGGACGCATCGTCTCGCAAAACTGTCCGACGGTATCAACAAGGCCGCAACACTTCAAGACCAACCTCGACGCTGTGAGTATGCTCTTCTGCTGTTTGAAGCTCTAGCTGGGATCCCTGGATGCATGGACACGCTTGTCTGTGATTTTGGTGGCGAGATGGGGGATAGAATGGGCTGGATGGCAGGATGCGCGGGCGGATGTACCCAGGACCAGCTCGGTGACTTCTCCCTCTGTACTTTGCACTCACACCTCTCCAATCGTCCAGATGGCCCGCAGCAAGGAAATCGCCCCCGGCGTCGGCCGCCTCTCTCGTTCTGCTGTCTACGCCCGCCGCGGTCTCTGGAAGGGCCTCAAAAAATCCGAGAAGCCCGCTGCGGCTGAGGTTGCCCCCACCAAGGAGGTCCCCGTTGGCGGCGAGAAGAACGGCCAGAAGCGTCTCGTCCCCACCCAGAAGGCTCCCCGTTTCTACCCCGCTGAGGATGTCCGCCAGCCCAAGAAGAGCCGGAAAACCCCCAAGCCCGCCAAGCTCCGTTCCTCCATCACTCCTGGCACCGTCCTCATCCTCCTCGCTGGCCGTTTCCGGGGGAAGCGGGTAGTGTTCCTCAAGCAGTTGGCGAGTGGGTTGCTGCTGGTCACCGGTCCCTACAAGGTGAACGGTGTCCCCCTGCGGAGGGTGAACCAGGCGTATGTTATCGCCACCTCCACCAAGGTTGATCTCGGCGACKTCAAGGTACGTCAGAGCGATRCACGGCTTCCATTTGAAGCTGAAACGACTGATGTGACTTGTAGGTCGACGAGAAGATCAACGACGCCTACTTTGCGAAGCCCGCGACCAAGGGCGCCCGCTCCGCRGAGGAGGAGTTCTTCTCTGAGGGCAAGCCCAAGGAGAAGACTCCYTTCCCTGAGTCCAAGGCCGCGGACCAGAAGGCGGTCGATGCGGCTGTCATTGCTGCCATCAAGAAGACCGAGAACCTTCAAAAGTACATCAAGGCGAGCTTCGGCCTTTCCAAGGGCCAGTTCCCCCACCAGTTGGCCTTCTGAACGGATGGGTTYCTCGGTGGACGGGTTGAGGCAGACTGCGGAAGTCTTCGGCGAGGGGAGCTTCCTTGGCTGTAGCTATGACTATGATATGCACTATAGCACACGCATGACATCTCTACGCGCTTTCGATATGCTAGTCTGTGCGTTGTAAAACTTCATACCTTTTGGYGCGCTCCTGGTCATCCGTCTACGACTTCAATGGGGTTCCGCAAACTTCAGAAATTCGTGGATAATGTAAGTGTGCCGAAGAACATGCTTGTTTCTTGTCTAGAGTCTAGACGGCGAGCGTTGATTTCGCCAGCGACAGTGCCGTGGGCGTCTAAGCAATGGCTCGCACATGATGTTTTCCACCAGGACCGCACTCAGGTTGCCAACATTACGGCCATCCCTAGCGGCAACGTCTCGTCTGACTCGGCGCCCGGTGTCGCGCAGGACATTCGTCTCGTCAACAATCCATGGCCTCTCGGAGGGCTTCCTTGACTTGGCGATTGCGCTCCCGTTCCCTCCAGAATGGCCGCCATACTCCTGCACCATCATCCTGGTCACCGTCGTGACACGTCTAGCCTTCACGGTCCCCTTCTCAGTCTGGGTGCGCCCCGCAGTCCCTCGCAATTGTTGGCGAATATCTGACCGCCTTCGCGCAGGCCAAGAACCGGCAATGGCGCGCCGAAAACGTCGTCGTTCCACAGCTGAAGCGTGAGATGCCGTCCGTTCACAAGCAGGTGCAGCAACAGATGAAGAAAGATGGGTTCAGAGGAGACAAGGAGGCCGTCATAGCGGAAATAAACAAGCGAAGCCGCGTTATTGTGCGTGTACGTGTCGTTACATCGTTTCCGGCTACTCACTTTCGAGGCAGGCCGCGGAACGGCGCAAAGAGCTGCTCAAGCAACACCATTGCTCTCCTATCCCGACTATAGCGATGCCTATCGTATCGCAGCTTCCGCTCTTCATTGGCACGAGTATGGTGCTCTCGGAGGTGGCTCGCGCGCCCACGGTGCTCGACTCCGAGGCGTTCTTCACCCTCACCTCYCTGTCCCACGCGGATTCGACCCTGACGCTTCCCATCATGCTCGGAGTGATCACGCTGGCGAACGTYGAGAGCTCGCGGTGGTTCGTCAGTGCGGAGGTGCTCGAGCGGGAACAGCGAGTGGCCAAGTGGACTGCGGAGCGGCGAGCTCGGGGAGAACAAATTCTGGAACCGAAGAAGATATACCAGACGTCCCTTCGCATTCTGTCGGTCGCACGCATCCTCATTGCGGCTATGGTTCCTGGGGTGGGTCTATTGCCTTTGCATGACTCTCCGCGCTAATAGAGTGGCTTCTTCAGAGCGTTCAGCTGTATTGGGTCACATCCGCGACGTTTGGGCTGTTCCAGTCCTGGATTCTCGACTATTGGGATATGCGTCGGCGCAAGCAACATGCCATWTCTGGGMAGGAGAACCCTCCCGCTTGAGGTCCGCAGATGGGCTAGCCTCGCCAGACCATTGTTCCGTGCGGTCGCTTTATGTACAGTGATGGCAGCAGTGAGTCTCGTTCGTTTTCTSGGAAGCAGCATGCTCGGATGATTACAAAGTGGTATGYGAGGGAGCCACGCATTGTAGTCCTACGGGATTTGTGGGTTCCCTGTGATCCCCTCTTGATCTAATATGACGAGCATGACTGTCCGTAACTACAACGAATCATAGTACTGATGGAGTCCGTTGAACAGATTGAACCACCACTCCAATAAACAATGGGCGGACGTATGCTACGAATACCTATTAGCGTGAAGTACCCTATGTCGACCGGGATTAATTCTAGTCCATCAAATCTTCCGCGACGCCTGTCCATCTCGTCTATCAACATATCGTCCGATGCCCATGTGCCACGCAATCCTCGGCACRAGCAGGCTGAACCCAGTCAGGAAAGTGATCCAAAGCAACCCGCTCCATTCCCAAAAGCTCCATCGACTGTCTCCCAGYGCCCACCAAGTGATAGTGAGGTGTACGATGTCCGCGATGAGGAGGGGCGTGAGCAGGGCGCACACGATTTTCTCTTGGAGTGCGGGATGGGCGAAGAGGTACTTGCGTGCCGCGCCGAGCACGAAGAAGTTGATGAGGCCGAGTAGGCCTACTACGTGCGCGAGCTGTAGCATGGTGACTTGTGTGGCTTTTGACAGAGGTGCCTCGGGGGCACCGCCTGAGGGCCACGGAGCTTGGGCATCGTGAGCCTGTCAAGGCGGTTGCCTGGTTGARTCTCCCGCGACTCCRCTCGCGTGTACGAAAGCAGTGCGYACCTTCTTGGGATCCACCATTGCCCCCAGAAAGCCGCACATGGCGAGCAGAGGCTCGTAGAGGCCAAAGATGACCCAGTAGTACCACGGAAGGGCGGTCGTCGGTGGACTGGGGCGGCTGCGGGGCATGGGGAGGTGGTGGGTTGGGACTAACGTGCGGTGGCTGGGTGGCTGAGCCTGTGCATGCTCTGCTGGTGCGAGACAACGTTGCGGAGGTAGCTGGGCCGCTGGCGAGGGTCTTTGGCCCCAGGGGGAGTAGTGTGTCATCCGGATTTCGCTCAGACGTCCATCGCCGCCCACTCGCTCGCCTCAGTGCCTGCTTTTTTGCGTCCCTGCCGCGGTCCCGGGGCTCTCGGGCCCGGAACAGGCACCGGGCGCTCCGCCCTCCTATTTTTTATTGTCGCTCTCTCGCGCTCCTCGAACCCTGGGAACCCCGCTGCCTGCCCTGAACTGCCTCGTATATGACCGCCCCCGCCGCCACCGGTGTTCTTCAATCTTACATCACGGTCCATTTCTTACCCAGGCAACCTATACGCTCCTAGCCGTCGAGTTGCTAAATGGCAGGACCAAGAGCGAGTCCGAGAATATGGGGGTTATAATGCTCGTAGTCAGGTCCCAGTGACTCTCGTAGATTATGAGCTTCGCGCCTCCTAACAATTCCATCTTTTTGCCTATAACAACCGGAACGTCCCTATCAAAGAACGTCATCCGAACTCGACTACAGTGTGCCTGGTATCTAGTCAACATCGCATAACTTAGAAACACAAACACCTCAATTGTCAAGCTGTCAAAAGCCAAAGGGAAGATGCAGCACAGCTTGAGGGTATGCAACGTGCCGCCGCGTCATCCAATGATACCCTTTTGTTTGAGATACTCCTGGTGTTCTTGACGGTGCGCACGGACGGTGGAGTCCACCGAGTTCCTCCAGATTGGCAGGGCAACCTGATCCACGTTAGAACACACACAAAGTGATCACGTACGGGCGCAACTCACGTAGCCAACAAGGGCGTAGAACAAGTCTGTGATATAGCTGTTCCTGGGTGATGACCCGGCCGTAGATGCTCGGAAGACGTTGCCAATGAAGTCCACAGTGATATGGAATCTGCCTTTCTGGACGCCTGCGAGCGGTATTAGTCACAACATCCGGATCATAGAAGTATGAGCAGACCTTTGAGGATACACTCAGCGACGTATTCGGGAGTTGATCCGCTGTCGGTTTCTTCAATCTTGAGCGTTACCTTGGGCTTGACCTTGTTCTCAGCCTCATATCCGGGAGAGTATATGGTTCCCGGGAATGCAATATGGACATCAATGCCGTATAGCAGGAATTCAGACTGCAGCGACTCTGCCAAGCCTGCGATGTACGGTCAGCACGGTTAGGCCTTGTGTAGATCCAGTGACCACTCACCTCGCAGAGCAAACTTTCCGGGTGAATATGTAGAGTAGCCAACAATGGAAAAGTAGCCCAGCACAGAGGAAACGAAGACAAGCTTGCCCTTCACGCCCTGTTTGACCATTTCCTTACTTGCCACCTATAGCAACTTCATGAGAGTCTTGGGAGAGTGCCTGACTGACGGACAGCTTACCAGAGCGGTAAATGCTTGAGCACCATAGGACGCATCCAGGTCCGATCGCATTAAAGCCTCGTTTTGCTCGATCCAAAAGGAGGGACGCGATGTTCCAGCGCAGAGGAAGAAGGCGTCTGGGCAGCGGCCGCCATGTGGTTCGCTCGCGGCCTGGAGCGCAGCGGTAGAGCCGGCCTCGCTGTTGACGGCGAATGAGTACGACTTAATGATCTGCTCACTGGACTGGCGGTGTTTCTGCACAAAAGGCAAGTCAGCCTACCGTTTCGTCCGGAGGATAGCTCCGTACATGACTCACCTCGAGCTCGACCAACGCTGCTTGGAGCCGCTCCTCATTACGCGCCACGATGGATACGTGTGCACCGCGTTTGACAAGCAGCACAGCGAGCGCGAGGCCTGCACCGGATGATCCTCCAGTGACGAAGCAGTGCTGTCCAACCACCGGGGGACTTTCAGCTAATGTAACGTCTAGCATTTCGAGCAAGACCTACCCGTCCACGGGGATCCCACTTCTTCGAGGAGAAGAACATTTTGGAACAGAAGGCTGCCGCAATGATAGTACCAAGTACGAGAGCGGAGACAAGCGGGTGGTATTCCATAGGATGGTATCAACTATCAAGACCGCCCTCGCTAGAAGCCCTTGCGCGCGGGATTGGTGGACCAGTCCAGATGTGTGAACACGTCCTCTCGATCTCGTCACGTCGCGTGTTGCGTCCCCAGCAGGGGCGTAGAGCTGACCTAGAACGATTGGAGTTACACCGCCGTGGCAGTTGAACACCAGCGAAAATGAAAGGCTGGCCGGTGGCGGAAAGGGCGCGAACCTGTTGAGCTTGCCGTTATGGCACTGGCTGTGGCCCAATGGCTCGGAGCGCCAGTCGATCATGTGCAGCCAGCCGGCGGCGCCGATGAACCAATCGCTCAATGGCTCTCTGACTGGGAAGACGGCGAGCTATTTCTGGCTCCCTGGCCACCAAAGGTCTACCAGGTCCCATCGTACGTCCGTTCTTTTGCTCGCTCTTGCTCTTCACGCTCACCCCGTCCGCTCCCTGCCTCGTCTATGGATACTCCGCCTGAAAAGAACGAAAAGGCCCCCGAGCTAGTCCGCGATGTCCAAGAGGACCACATCCAGTCCAGGACGGACGACCTGAACGCACAGCTCTCCCAAGGCAGAGACGACTACGAGCCTTCTAGTCATACCATGTCTCCGTCCCCCACCCCCGTCCGCCGTCTGAGCACCGCAAGCCGCCTACGTAGCGATGTGGGCTCTATACTCGCCCACCATAGCTCCGTTGGCGACGCCGAATCCCTCGCCTCGATCGACCGGCCTCCGAGTGAACTAGAGAAGCTTCCCCCCTCCAAGATCTACCACCCTCTCTCATTCCCTGTCTTGGCTCTACTTATGCCCGCGTCGATATTCGGTGTGCTTGCAAGGTTAGGCCTGCAAGCGATCACGACGTACGACGGAAGGAGCATATTCCCTCTGGCATGGATCCAGGGGGCTGGATGTCTCATCATCGGCTTCGCACTGGGGATGAAGGAGCCGTTTGGTCGATTGTGAGTAATCTAGCCGTTAATGCGACCCTTCATAAGGCTCAGCCTCGTTGTGCCCGTCAGTTACGGTCCATTATATACCGCAGTGACAACAGGATTTTGTGGATCGTTGACCACCTTCTCCGGGTGGCAGCTCGACGTGTTCACGTCGTGGATAAATGGCACAGGTTCCCACCGTGACTGGTTCCGAGACGTAAGTATTCGTCGTATATACCGGCTACAACACCACCAAGACCTGAATTGCATCCGCAGGCCATCGATGGCGTAGGCAAGACCGTCTTCACTCTCGCGATCTCACTCTCCGCCGTCTCGTTTGGCGCTCACCTCGCCACCCTCATCGTCCCCATTTGCCTGCGCTCCCCTCCGCCCTCCCGACGGATACGATATTNCCCTCTCCGCGCTCGCGGTCTGCACCTACGCCGCGCGTTTCCCGCCTACTTCCGCCTGCCCGTCGCATACCGGCACGAAGTCACCGCGGCGCTCCTCTTCTCGTTCCCGGGCACCCTCTCGCGCTACCTGCTCTCCGTGTACCTCAACCCCCGCCTCAAGCTCTTCCCCCTCGGCACCTTCACCGCGAACATGTTTGGGACCGGTCTTCTGGGCATGTTCCAGGTGTTGCAAAGCCTGCCTAGCCCGGACACGCTCAGCTCGCACTCGTGTGCGATCCTGAGGGGCCTTGCGGACGGATACTGCGGATGCCTGACTACCGTCAGTACGTTTGCGGCCGAGGTGGACGCTCTGGATAATCGCAAATCGTGGCTGTACGTGACCCTGAGCTGGCTTGTCAGCCAGATCCTTCTCGCAGTCATCATCGGGCCGTCGATAGGTGCTGGACATGTTCACAGAGCGGCAACTTGCACGTATTGAGTCTCGACCACATCCCTCGTCACCCGTCACCTAATCGCCCTCCGCCCAAGGAGGCCCAAGGCCGGCGCTTCTCCCCTAATCACATTAATACCTGGCGTTCCATACACACTCCGCTATATCCCATCCGTCGCATGTGTTTGTGAGGTTTAGAGGTATATTTTGATTCTTCGACGACGGCGACGGCGCAGCATTGGTACCATATTGTACATTACACATCGTCGACGCCAGACTACTACTACTCGAGCGATCCGCTGCCAACCCGCCCGGCACGGGCTGCGGGACGCGCTATTCTCTCTCCTATGCAAATGTGTGTGGGCTGTACCGGGAAAGTGGGGAGGAAACACGACTGGAAACCNAAAAAATCGAGCCAATGGACCAGAATGAGGAAACTATTGAAGACAGCGGTGGGGTGAGGAGACCGGAAGTAAGCAATCATCGGGAAAAAGAGACAATGCAAGTGCAAGCACGAATTGTGGGCTGTGCGTCGTGCGAGGGAACGGGGAAATCATATGCAAGCGAATGGAAAGGGCGCATCGGATGAACGAGCAGGGCGAGGTGTGCGCGGCGGGCTCGCCGAGCCAGCATGTGCAGCGGTGATGGGCGATGAGGCGCGAGRATCGTGCAGCAATAGCGACAGCGGCAGTAGTGGCAGCAGCAAAACCATAAATAAAGATGTGTGAGCACTGCGCGGAGKGGNTRGTGGTCCGAACGGACCACCRGACGAATTAGGATATATGCAGACGAAGGCAGCAGGAGGTTAATATCGTAGAGTAGTGGGCATGGCAAGGCGGGAGGGCAATCGGACATGGCGGTGGAGGGGACGCAGCAGGGCGACGAGAGCGGCTGTGGGGGGCAGCGGGGCTGGGANNGGGAGGGGSAAGGGCACCAGCAGGGTCGCGGGGAGGATGCGGGGCAGGAATGCAGCGCTAGGGTGCAGCGCATGACGTCTGCGAGTAGGCGTGCAGCCCTCGAGCCRAGGACAGGCAATTCTGCGGCACGCTCGTCCGCCGGGRAGATTCGCCCGGGCGTGTCGTCTATTGAGTCATTAGCGTGGTCGTCATTAGGCGCGGGTCGTAAGGCGTGCGTAGGGGATGGAATTCGATCGATGCTTGTGCGTGAAGAACGCAGAAATCTATGCAGGTGCAAGTGCGAGGGAGCCAGAATAGTGTGCACGTGAGGATGGGGGGAGGCAGGGCAATGCGCGATGTCGACCAGAGCCGACACCGCCGGTCATCATCATCGAACCCGCCTGCGATCTGTCCGGCGCGAGCGTGCGACTGCACGAAGCAAATCCGGGGCAGGACTGTATTCACAGGTAAGGCCGATGACCGCTCGTCGCGGACGAGCGGGTAGAATGGGCGATTCCGGGTGTGTTGAACAGGACCGGCGGGTATCTGTTCACATTGGCAGGCTTTCCTTCTCTCGGACAAGCGTCTCAAGCTCTTTGCGAGACGCCTCACGTGTCCGTGACCTGGAAGAAGAGCGGATGCGGCTGCGCCATTCCTTGACCCACGCCCACCGCGATGCCCTATCGTCTGCAACTGTCGACGCAGCCTGCTCGAGAGGGACCTTGCCTGCTAGCCACGATCGGAGCTGATTACGTCCAAGGATGGGGGCCAGGGAGAGGAACGATAGGAACGCGAGCTTCATCAAAATCTCCGGTGACGTCAGTAGCGACTGGACCGACTGAGAAGTTGGGCGCGGATTTGTCGCAACGGTCTGGAGTATGTCACCAATTTGGCACGTTACGGCCGTCCACGGCAGCGAGCCAATCAAGGCACCGAGGAAGCAGTCCCAGACGGCAACACCACAGACTCCGCACGCGATGTTGATTCCAGACCAGGGGACGACTCCCACGAGACGAAGAATCGAGAGGCGAACCCAGGGAGAAGACTTCTCGGCTTTGCTCCCGTCACCTTCGAGCGCCGAACGGGTCATCTCCAGCGGACGAGGCATAAGTTGCGTCAGGAAAGGCCCCAGCGGAGCGGCGAGGAGGCTGGCTGACAGCGACCCCATCGTGGTGAGGAACGTAAGCAGCACAATTGCAAGCACAGGTGGGAACAGAGCTCCAGCAAGGACATTCTAGGAGACGCGCGAAGGTCAGTACAGGTTACGCATGGGAGCGTACGGGATCGCTTACCGAAAGTACGCTCCCGGGTATTGACCAGCTGTGCATCCATACGGTGACGACAGAAATGACCCCGACGACATGCGCAGTCGAAATGAATCCGCTCTGTGAATAGCCATGCAGTTCCCGACCTAGCTGCGCGAGATCGGGCAAAGTGCGCGGCCAAGCCATGGTTATGGGAAGGGTTGACATGGACAACGCGACGATTGCGGTGGATAGTGGGAACATGATGAGCACGAAGAGCACTGGAGTGTGCACCTAGAAAGAAATCAAAACAGGATGGGAGGGGTCAGACAGTTGAACAGACATCACGCGAGCGAAGTGATGGAAGACGCACTGATGGGTAACCTTCCCACAAGCTGCTCCTTGTCTTTGGTTGGGGCTTCTCAGGGAAGACATCCCCAAAATACGAGCGGGTTGGTGAGGCCGAGAGAGGGAGGATTGAAGAGTCGTCAGTGCTCGCGCGACTAAGCCGGGGTGAGGAAGGAGTTGAAGGGAAGCTCTGTTCGGAAGAGAGGTGCAGGGTCTGAGCCCAGCGGGCGAGCATGGATGCAAATGCCGATCTGGGTGGTTGGGATTGGCGTGGCGGGGGTATGGAGAGCGAAAGCGCAGGTACGTCCTTCGGCCGAGGGGTGGGTAGGGACGGAGAGGGAGTAGGAGGGGGAGCGTCGAGGAGAGAGCTAGACCTTCTTCGACCGAGGGTTGCAAGGGTCAGAGGCGGGCGTACATTTGTGGAAGAAGCTCTGTGTCTGCGTAGGGGGSCGGGGCTGGCGGACAGAGGGAGGCGGACATGGGCCAGGGAGGGATGTAACAGGAGGAGGAGGACGGAGAGGAGGAGAGGAGAGGAAACGGACGCGGTTGGGCTGACACGCTGAAATAGAGGGTGGGCGCCTATACGCGACGTCTGCTGGATGTGTGTGGACTCGTCCGCCTCGCCGGATTTTTCGTCCTTGGGTCGGCAACCGACATCATCAAACCCTCAATCGGGTAATCCCTCCCTCGGCCCGTCCCGGCCAACGTATCATTCTCGCTTACGTCCCCTCGATTGCCCATCCCTCCCGCAAGCCTCCCCCTCCTCCGTCTCCGTCGTACGCAGAACGCTGCAGAATCTGAACAGTCTAGCCGCCTCTGAATCCCGCCTCACATCCGCCCAGACTCCTCATCGTCTCCAAGTCCAGGCCGACGCCCATGTGTCCGTCCCAGAAGCACACAATATATTTGTACCAGCGCCCAGCCTTATGTTTTGACAGCCAACAGCTTCTCCGAACCCCAACACAACAAGCACAACTGGTGGGATCAGACCACCGATCGAGCGCCGTCAGAATACAGGACGTCTCCTTCCCAGAACCGTCGCCGTCGCCTATGCGGCACCCCCGGCCGTGTCGCTCACAAAGCTGTCTCCGATCGCGGCCGATGCCAACCCATCCCATCTCAAACAAGAATCCCTTGACCTCCAGCATTACTTAGCGCYCTCCGTCTGAATCATACTGATCCGTAAGCCGCCCAGASTCGAAGACACTAGGATGTCAGCAWATCCGCACYCAGTAGTGACCAGTGACTCCTCTTAGCTATGCTACTTCTATCCCACAGGGGCTATCTACCCGCTCTTACGCGTCTCAGTATGCAAGGCATCCGCGAGGATGGGGCATGACTCCTTTACGGTGCAATTATCGCCGACTTGCGCAGTGCAAGGCACATCCGCTGCACATCCTATGAGTTCTGCGGACACAGGTCCAATAACTGATAGAGCTGGATAGAGTAGAATGTSACTTGATCGCAGCTTCACCAAGCAACGCCCAGAAAATCCGGAGCAGGATGAGTAGCGGACTTGGCTTGTGAAAAGATCTAAACGAGCGGCGTTTGGRCCGCCCTTCGTCGATACGCAGCAGCAGTGGCGATGGTGAGGGAGCGCATGGGTCCGGCATTGAATAGAAACGCATAGAGTTACAACGAATGCATAGCATCATGAGGTCGACGAGCCCAGCCTGCCCCGGCATAGCGCAGCGTAGCGTACGGATGACAATCGGAGTGGTCCGCCCAGCATACCCTGCTGCTTTTAGTGCGCCCTCCTGCTCTCCTGGATGATGGTGCTRAGCTCCTCGAGCTTGCGCTTCGCGCGGAGGAGCGTGCCCAACTGTARATCRASYRCAGAAAAAACAATCGGTCAATCYACCGCCCTCTCYGCTGCAGAGCGATCGCACAAGACTACTCACCCGCTTCTTCGTGAACTTCCTCGCCTTCTTGTCCTGCRTGYCCAAATTTRCGCCCRTTCAACRTCCRTTCCCCGTANATCCCCAAGATCGGGATGAGATGAAAAGAGAACGCACCTTGGAGTTCCTCAACAACTCCATGACCCGACGCTCGTAAGGCGAGAAACCAGCGACTTCCCGRACGACGGAGCGCACGAACTTGGTGCGCGCAGAGAGGATGCCCTTGCGCTGGCTGGGGCGCTGGGTCTTAGGGATGGGGGTCGTGGGGTGGCCCTTGTTGAGACCGACGCGGAGGTCTGCTCATTCCAACGGCAGAGAAAACGTAGAATACGTCGTCAGCGATCCAGCATACGTTCGTCCTGCAAGCGGGAGGTATACGCACTGCTGCGGGCCATTTTCTTGAAGTCTTGACGCTGCTGGTTGCTGGTGGGCTGTCGCGGGCGATAGTGTACTTGCACTACACGTGACGCTCAACCCGSAGTGGCTGGTGGTGCTGTACAGTTCCACGCTCGATTGAGAATCAATGTTCCCACGACTTATTTGGTCATGTATCTACTTGTARGGTGTAGTATACTGGCTTACTTCGGCACTTYRGTAGGAGTCTAACAACAGATGGCACGTAGGAAAACATGGGCARGATGTGAGAGAACAKGAAATCGAGTATAGGAGAGGCACGGATGGAGAAACGACCGAATCCAGAATAAATCAGTATATGCAGTCCAATCAGCACACTAGTGCRCGGTTCCCAGAGCCCCGCGGAACCCATTGACGGACCACGCGCARCTTCCCAGTRGAAGGAGGTGGCGAAGTAGTCGYYCGCTGCTGATCTACCAAYTTGGYCTCATCATGCGGRGTCGGAGGTGGACCRCTCGTCGTGGGTGACGAAGGAGGGTAGGTGGGCGCAGGTGACTGTGCGGAGGARTCAGCCACTGTACGGCCCTTGAGCGCACCGTCGTCGTGCGCTTCCTCCTCCTCTTCCTCCTCTTCGTCGTCATCGTCGTCGTGTGCGTCCTGTTTGCGGGATAAATAACGATCCATGTTCAGTCTACRTCGTACAAGCTGGGTATACTCACAGGGTCAAAATCCTCCATCGGCCTATCCTCSTCCGCAGGCTCCTCCCCGTCCCCATAGTGATCCTCCTCTCCTATCCAATGTCCCCTAAAATCCACCAAGTCTAGCTCCTCAGGGTTCTCCGGGCGGAGTCTCATCCACTGCATACGCGGGCCGCTCTTSGCGCGCTCGCTCACACGGAAGCCATAGATCTTGGGAACGTAGACCTTGCCTGCGGCGCGCTTTTGCCCGCCATACGGGTTAGGGTTGACGAACGGAGGTTGGTTCGAAGAGGAGCTGGCTGAAGAGCGTGGTGAGGTAGAAGTGGGAGAAGATGGTTTCCAGAAGGGCGCGGGGGCAAGCTCCCGGTAACTCTGGAAGAAGAGGTGAGCAAAGGTTGTGCCAAAGAAGGCACCTGCATGACGAAATGATATCAGYRTATGGCGCGCATRGYTCYCATGGGTGTACGTACCATCGACGCCCTGGAAGCGGCTGCTGGGCGGTGTGTATATATCRTTGCAGTTGGGGCAGAATAGCTTYACGGTGTCCAATCCGGGCAAATCGGAGCGTCCRCAAGGGACGACGTTGCAGCCATTGCAATATACGCGTGGGCAGGAGCCGAAGATGCCGGCCTCGTACTTGTCAACCTGCKTAATAGTCGTCAATCATGGGCGCGCAGTCATGTATATSATCAGCCACTCRCCATCGCCTGCAACCCTGCCCTCGTCAGAATGTATCGCTGGTGGCAGAGACCATACAGGAGCTCTGCGGATGCTTCCACTATCGATACATCGGGTATTTTGGACGTRTCYTCGTCTGAAGCAGAGGGGTTACGAGGAGATGACTGGAGGAAGCGTCGCYGCGCGTACCTGGCTCCATGTCCAGCACCATCTCCATAGCCTCTTTCCAAAACGGAACCATCGCGTTRAGTCCCGTCAGGTTAAAATCATCCTCAATGAAGTCCTCAGCGACCTCGCAGAAGTATTCGTGYCCTGGRAGAGAGCAGAACCAGCTGATCCAAGTCAAGGTYGACGTCGGCGTCGAAGAGCCTGCRCAAGGCRCATAACGTTGCATTCCAGGAGTCGATTGTGGTCAGAGAGYAATAGGAGCATCAACGGCGCYGGTCATTAGGGCCATGCATTGAGAGGATGCGGGGAAGGTATACGCACTGTAGCCCTCCTCGTCTTGCTCGGCGTCTTCCATCATCTCGTCGCCCTCGCCAGTGCCACTGATSACCTCTTCATCCTGGAGGGACTGTTCCTCCGTTGGTACTTGACTGTACTCCGCCCGTCGAGACATTAGTGGAACGGCGTGTAGCCCAGGGTCGGAGATGAGATGGAGGAACAGAGACCGCGGTCGTCGCGATTGGCGAGCATGGACGCCACGAGGTTGACACACTCGCGCCTATATATGGCAAGTCCAGAATTCGACGGTCGACGACGCCTTTGCGGCGTYGCAGATTGCTCTTCCAAAAATGATGTACATTGCATTCGTAACTAGAGGCTCTGCTGGTACCAAGCTATATCGTACAGGCTCAAGTGTATTATCGTAGTACACGTATGTTAGATAGGACGAATATCCTGGATATGTAGAGGGATAGGGGTATCGAGATAACTAGAAGAATGTCGCGGTCCAAGAAGAAACAGAGCGTAGTAGAGCATAAATGACGGCATACTCAGAGGTACGCAGGCGAGCTRATGCCAAAGGTACGGTCTACGATGTCGACCAGTATGCGRTCCTKAGYAGCGCTCTGACCCATTCGGGGGCGCGTGCCACAACAAGCRCAGGCACCTTGGGCGTGAACGAGGTCCCGGGCCTCCGAAATCTTCACTACGAGAGGCAGTCCAAGGTCCTGGGCCTCTCCAAGCGATAGTGGTAGAGGCCGGGAGATGATGTCCATATATGCTGCAACCAGTTCTTCGGTCGGAAGGTTGTATCGGCTCCAGATGAGGATCTTCCGGACAGGTTCGATATACAGTTGACGTAGCCGGACCACGGCATATTCGCGRAGACTATCCAYCTGCCATCGATCGGCTTGGTCCACCACGGACAACCACTCGTCGACGGTGGTGATGTCGCAGCAGCCCAAGGTACTGTTACGCCATGATAGACTGTCACTCCGTGATCGGTCGCAAGAATTGATGTGGGTCACCTACGGTGGATATAGGAGCCAAAGGAAGCGGGTGAAGTCCATCGCTGTCACCCCGGTCAGAACGATTGGATTGTCCTCAGAACAACCCTCGGTRGAACCCGGCGGTTGAGGAATAGTGAAGAGCTCTCGGAAGACTGGAGAATGCTTCTCTAACAAAGATCGGTGCAACTTGTAGAGCACGCTCTCCACCTGTAGCTTGTTTTCAATAGCTGGTCTCTTAATGTTGTCGTGGKGAGGAACGCGTTACCTGAAGCACTACATTCCCGTCGCCGAAGAAGTAATCRCGGTGCCTATGCGCCTTGCTGGCCTCCATAGCATGCGTTTGCGATTCTACGATCTTTCCCGATTGCATATCGTATCTCGGGGTGCAGGTACGCAGCGAACCAGCCTCTGACAACAGTTTGAGCACCTRAAGCGAAGAGGAGGAACGGRTTAACGCGTACTCGTGCTGTCCTGAGCAGGTAGCCAAGGTGATACRCTCGGCATTTCGTAGGGATGGTGGATGGWGGATGGAAGTAAGACTTGGATGTGGATCCGTGGCGTGTCTGCAAGTYCAGMGATTCTAGAGCAGGTGGCTCAGTAGCTGCGGTAGTGAGTGTGCGAAGGCAATTAAGCTTCAGCCACATTCGACGCCCTCATGATGCCACGGTGACACGGGTAACGCGAATGGTTCTTTCACGTGATCGCGTCACAATGACCCCRTTGCTGCGCGCCGCGCGTGACCGTTCCATCTTTGACATCGACCGCGACGACAACGGTYCTGGGTCCTCGCTAGGCGTCATTCCAATGAACGGCAGACTCTTGCGACAAACACTTTTCTCTTCCCCAGATGCTGAGCAGTCACCTCTCCTTGGGCGACAACGCAACCCCGTTCAAGCCGGTGTCAATGCCGGCGCGACCAGCGCACGGTATATGCACTCAACGGCGACCCAATCTGGCGCAGTTGGATCTCCTCAATTGCGTATCTCAGAGCATCCGGTCGTGAATAACACTGGTATCACTTTATTTATTTGTCATWACTCCTCATAGGCATACTGATCTCGTGCAGAGAGCGATTGCCAGGATCACAAGCAGGCYGGCAATTGTTTGGACGCTACCATTCCGTTCTCCTTTCATATTGCTCAGTCCACTACGGCCGATGCTACACACGCCGACAATCCCCACAGACAATCCGTAGCCATGCAAGGAGCTCATATTCGGCAACGTACTATGCAGAACTTCTCCCAGATCAGACCTCGCAAGAGCCTCCACCAGCGACTTAACTTGAGTGAATCCGACTCAACGCACACACCCCAACCGCAACAGAAAGAAGACAATCAAGGCTCACTGCTCCCTTTTGACGCATCGAATAGTAGTGCTTTAGGACATCCGACATTGGCGCACCATCTTCGCCGTCCGGACATAGCCCCTTATGCCCATTCAAGAAGTGCATCGGTGCTTGAGTTCGGGTTCACGGACGCCAAGAAGACGACATATCTTCTATCAATGATGAG
>JAPEVG010000044.1:0-122934 GCA_029747595.1 Trametes cubensis
CCACGGGTACATCTGCCACNTCTGCAAACTCGGGGTCGTTTGAGATGGAGAGCATCGTGCTAAGGCCATATGAGCCGCTCACTCCCCCGACATCGCTCTCGTCACTAACGCCGCCGGGTTCGAGTGTCGGGCACGACTCTTCAAACTCCCCGTCGTCGGAAAAGCCTGGTTCGTTCATGGATATGCGAGACAGTATAGTGGGGCCGTCCGGTTTAGGACCGATGGCTCCGCCCCTCCCGGCAATGACGCCGATGAACCCGCGCAAGGACACCTTCTACACGCGCCGGAATGGATCTCAGGTGCGCTTGGCTGACTGACATCGACGCACGGGGCACACAGGCTAATGATATATCACAACCGCAGCGTCGGCCCAGCGTTGAATGGAAGAACTGAAGATCACTCCAGTTGCGACCGGCCTTATGCCTCACTCGACTTCGTCACCTGCAAGCCGATTGCCTCATCAGCTTCCAAACCATGTTCAACATTGTCTCCTAGACGTGCTGCCAGAGCCTCCGCGTCTTGTACCATAGCATACGCGCATATGCGCCTTCCCATTCTACCACAACCTGCCCTTGTATTCCGCATACACTTAGAAGGCCTCCCACCTTCCGCGATGCCTACTACACCACCCGGTATGCTTCTTGACGATTCTATAACGACTTGTACATCAATTATCTGATGCACGCACACTCCGCTGCGCATGCTGTATCACTTCCATGCCGCGGGACACCGCCAGTCTTTGTAATTCTATACAACTCGATCAACGGGCATTGTGTATTATACATCTCGCATGTATGCGAATCCACATCCAATGGCCCTGCGTTCTTGTGGGTCGTATGCGTGTATCAAATGAGTTTTGGTTCCAAGCACTGTACATGTCATAACGCGGACTTGCGGCGGTGCTACAGCCGTTCATGGAATTTGCTGCACAGCGATATCAGGTCGCTGCGCCGATGACGCGTGACGAATCTGTGATGAAGCTGCTCACCGGTTTGCTATGGGAAGTGCGGGGCAGGGCGTGTATGCGGATATTTTCATAGTGTCCTCGCGGTAGAATATTGTGGTCCCATATGATGAATTCTCACTCAAGCGACCGTCTTGGAAGGAGGTGCTCGACGTGGTAGTACTGGTACAGCCTGAGGCCGCCCGCGTAGTGCTTGTCTAAGTTGTGCAGGCGCCAAAGAGCCCTACTAGTCCTTACTCAGACGCTCTAGGCGGACATTGATGTGAGGCTTCAAGTAGACATTTTGGCCTCAAAGGGCCTATGCCATGCCATAGTACATACCGCATCGCCAGTATACCACGTACCTTTCGAACTCCTACGTGTGCTGGTGCATAGCACAGAAACCTTCCAACCTGAGATGAAGTTCTATACAAACACTGCATACAAAGCGGATATCATGAATCATCACCGTGACAGATCTGCCTCCTCAGTCTACGTATCCTCGCCACTGCACATAGTGACTTTCGCTCCATTATATATCCTATGTACGAGCCGTATACTACTTCTGACATGTTGCTGCATCGGTGATGCGCGAAGAGTCTGTGACGAAGCCGTAGGACTTAGGGGGGAAGTTAGTTTGATATCATGAGGTACACGGACTGCAAGCCTTACCCTGCTAGCATTATACAAGACATTCTCCAGCCCGCCTGGTGGTGATGTCGTGGCAACGCAATCTTCCACGACGATGCAGTCATAACCTTTGGAGTACGCATCGACGAGCGTCCCAAGGACACACTAGGCCATCGGTCAATCAGACTTGACGATACGCAAACGCCGGGCTAGGATACCATTGACTGATGGGTTTCGCAGACGTACCTGGTCGGCATTGACTCCCGCGAAGAAGAGCGTCGTAATGCCTTGCTCCTGGAGGTAAAGGCCCAGTGCTGTCTGGGGCCCCCATAGCCCGCTCATCCTACGCAAAGATGGTGCGGGCGCATCAGTCTCTGTACACTCCGTTGCCACGCTCGCACGTTTGCAGGCCGCGGCTCGTTCAGAAGGTACCCAGAGTGTTCAAGAAGCCGTCTCGCACACGGCCCGCGTGCTGCAGACGAGGGGAGCATGCGGTGCTCACCTATTCTTGTGAATCCAGACGTCAGTACCCTCTCGCCTGCCTTCTTCATACAAGGCCTGCAGCGGGCCGTATAGTTCCGAGTTGTACTCGCCGCGCATGAGTAGGCGGCCAAAGTCTCCCGGGAGTACCGAGCCGAAACCGCCACGACCTCCCTTCTTGAAGCCACGAGTGAGCGAGGGTGGGATTGTGGTGAGTTCATGCTCAGTCAAGCCCCAATTACTGCGTACAATTTCGAGAAGGATGAACATGCATACAATGACGACGACGAGTCGTAAAATTAGACACACATGCGAGAGAGCGGACGTCAGCGTAGATATTCGAATAAAGGGAACGGGATTGGCTTACACCCAGAGAATCTTGACACCATGCGCACGGAGCGCGGGGACTAAATTCATCAGTGGAATAACGCATGCGAGTCCAGTAGGATGATCCCTGATGTCCGGATGCAAGAAGTAGCTGCCGATGCGGACGGCAATATTAGTCACTTCGTCAGACGTATACGCCGTCAAGGCCTGCGTCGATCACGAACTCGCAGGTGCCCCGGCCACTCACTTCTGCATGTCCACGATGACGATCGCGCTGTGTTTCTTTGCGATGCGAATGACGCGGTCGCCGTCGACTGGAATGTCAAGCTGCGTCGCGGGTTGGAGCGGTGGCACCGGGACATCTTGCGCGGACTGGGCTTGTTCAGTCTCGCCGTCCTGCAGCGCAACCTCAGGTAGGTGGGCCGTACGGGAAAGGTCGATGAGCCCCGCTGGGTACTCAACCCAGAACGAGGCAGCGTTGCCGTACTCTGTCGCAACGGCGAGCTTGGGAGGGTGTAACATCCTCTCGAGGATCTATCGGTGGACGTTGGGAATGGCGTCAGCAAGAGATAACGAGGACACTTACCGTGGGTGTGGAGATGGTGGTGGTTGATGTGTGAGAGAGGAGGCGATGGATGAAGAAGATAAGGAAATCGGACAGGTGAGAAGGTTTGAAAAGCTGTGAAGTACAAGTGCCTTGTTCGCGCAGTTAGCAGCCAGGGCTAAGTACAGAGCGGCAAGGCCTGAGCTATTTCGATGACGTCACGTTACCGCGACACGGCATACGAGCGCGTCGCCCGTATGCAGAGGACGCGACGCGACCTCGAACCAGACGCGCCCACCTGATCGCGACTCGTCTATATCACGCGGGAAGATTTGAGACAATTTGAGGTACCTATTCAAACGTACTATGTAGTCCATTGATAGAATACAGGTATCAACATAAATATAAAGGAAAGGTATATCGGTATCTCGTGTCCCACCGAAAGTCCAGAGCTGGCGGATCACTCTACTGCTGGGTCAACTTTCACAACGACCTTTCCCGTCGCGCGTTTCGACATGAGCCTCTCGTACGCCTTCAGTGTATCCTCAAACGCGAACACCGAGTCAACCAGTGGGCGGATCTTGCCTTTTCTTTGGTCAGCATTCAGGACGTCCTCAGGGGGTAATCATAGCACATACCCTCTTCCACCATTCGTGCAAATTCCAAACTGTCCTCTGAGTCCGGCTTGACCGAAAGGAGCCTACAACACATCTATTTAGCCCTCCGACGTCATTCAACACCTTACAATCAATACTCACTTCCACTTGCGGTTCGTACCGCCCATGAACGAAGGCCGCAGGAACACGTTCCAAGCGAAGCTCGCATAGTTCCCCAGGCCAGAGCCCTGTGGCCCTACGGAGACGAACACGCCGCGACGTGCGAGATAGGCGGGGCTCTTGACGAACAACGTCGGGTCGAGCGCGCCGGTCGCCTCGAGGAACACATCGTATTTGGGCGTCGGGTTCGCAGCGGCAAGTTGCTCGTGAAGYGGCGACTTTGTGTAGTCGAAGAACTGGCCCATGACCATTCGTCAGCTTTCGAGCAACCTGCAATCATTCACGAGAGTCCGCACCTCGTCCGCGCCCAGCTCGCGCACATATGCCTCGTTCCTCGACGACGCGCTTACCGCGACGCGCGCGCCCAGCGCCTTCGCAATCATGATCGCAAACGAACCCACAGCGGTACTCCCGCCGTTAATGAACAGCGCTTGGCCCGCCTTGAGTCGCCCAATATCCGTGAGTGCCTGGTACGCCGCTAGGCCCGCGACGGAGAATCCGGACGCCTGCGTCACGCTCACGTTCGATGGTCGGTGCGCGAGGTTCTCCGCGGGCAGGCGTGTGTACTCTGCGAGGGCACCTTGGTTGTTGCTTATGAATTGGTCTACGAGGCAAGGTGATTCAGGGCTGGACAGCGCGATGGCTGAGGATGAATCGCTTACTGGGTGGGATCCAGCCGAACACCTCGTCGCCTGTTTTGAACGCAGTGTCATTGCCATTTACGACGACACCCGCGAGGTCGTACTCGGCCGCATGTATACGCCTGAGCACGAAGCCTGGGAGGAGGTCCATCAAGGTATATCCCCTGGGTTCGTCTGAGTCAGTCACGCAGTTCTACTCCCGGTCCGTACGGCGATGTGTGGAGGGAAGCACGCACACTGGATTGAGCGCGGCAGCTTGCACTCTAACGAGCACTTCGCCCTTCTTCAGCTTCGAGGACACAGGCGTGTCGTTCGAGAGCTTGAGCACCTTCGCGGGCTCGCCGCTGCCCGTGATACGCCACGTTCTTTGTGTCGCAGGAATATCCGTGTATTCCTTGTTTGCTGGCGCGACGAAAGAGCTCAGCTCCGTACGCGAGGCGCTTGCGGAGGATTCAAGTTCTGTCGCGACGTGAGCAGATGGAGCTGCCGGCTTGGGCTCGGCAGCTGTAGTGGCGTCGAAGGGTGTGGCAGCGCGTTTGGGGCACATATCGAGGTAGAGATGGGAGCGGTGGTGGATGGAGATAGTAATCATTATAGAGTTTGTCGCGGTATATATGGTGTTCGTGCATTGCAGCTGGAAGCAGAGCCATGCTCAGAAACGCAATTTAGCTCGGGACAGGCTAGCTACGTTGGCCAGGCATCCTGACACATAGTTCGGCCTGCGCAACCGCGCATTTGTGATGTTTGAAGCTGTATGAATCTGACCTGAGGCTAGGATAGAGGCTCGCTGGTATGTGAGAGAGCGGCTCACCTGCAAGTTAGTGGCTGTATGCGGAAAGCGCCCAATAGCCGGGGCATCGCGTGCGTTCGGGCAGTCCGTGTCCTGGGAACAGACGTCGACAAGGGCACTCGAGGCTTCGCGCCTCTGGACAGCCCCTGCACCTAAATGCTGTGATAGATTGGACAAACGTTGATACACGCTAGGGCGCAGGAAGATCGACACGCGGGTTGAAATACCTCCCATTATAACACCCGCTGGTCCGAATCGGCGTGCTAGAGACATCCGAAACGTACCTGCCTTTGCATAGGCATTGCGCGCTGTGACAACCGATTCCCCATGCGGAAACATTAGTAGCCAGGACGATTCCCGCGGAGCGACATGACCGATACTGTACGGTGAACTGGTGAACACCATCGTGCTACTCCAGGGGCATCCGACATGAAGTCCGGAAGCAATCGCACAGAGGACACGACGCCCACATCACCCGTGGATGTGAAGTTTTGGTCTCAGCATCATCATTCGCAGGTATCAATGGTGACAGCGCGGGCATGGTATACGGGCGAATACTATCTGAATCCGCACCTTCAACCACACTCTGGCACTTATTCCGCCGTAGGATCCACTTTGATGACAATCTTCCCCGTCGCGCGTTTGGTCAAGAGTCTCTCATATGCCTTCAGCGCGTCCTCGAACGCAAACACAGAGTCGACCAGCGGGCGAACCTTGCCTACAATCGGTAATATGAGCGACCGCATACAAACTCTGCACGAAAGCCAACGAGAGCGTGCCTTCCTCTATCATCTTAGCAAACGCCTTCAGGTCTTCTTGTACTGGCTCCACCAGTACAAGCCTGCGAATATTCCACATCAGTCTTCCCACCATCCCAGTCCTCAAGCGCGTGCCGCACTCACCTCCACTTGCGCTTGGTCCCGCCCAGGAATGAAGGCCGTAGGAATACGTTCCACGCGAACCTGATGTATTCGCCCAAGCTAGTGCTCTGTGGCCCGACAGAGACGAAGGTACCGCGCGGGGTCAGGTAAGCCGCGCTCTTGACAAAGAGCGTCGGCTCGATAAACCCCACTACCTCGAGAAATACGTCGTACTTGGCCTCCGGGCAAGCCGCCGCGAGCTGTTCGTGCAGCGGAGCCTTCGTATAGTCAAAGAACTGCCCACCTCCATCAGTTTGTGTGCAGACCGGCCGCCGTGGCTGGAGCAATCCCTACATACCTCGTCTGCTCCGAGGTCGCGGACATACTTTTCGTTCCTCCCCGACGCACTCGTTCCGACTCGCGCACCGAGCGCCTTCGCGATCATGATCGCGAACGAACCCACAGCGGTGCTCCCGCCGTTCACGAAGACCCATTGACCTTCCTGAACTCGCCCGATATCCACGAGGGCTTGATACGCTGTAAGGCCCGCGAGGCAGAACCCCGCCGCCTGCGTCGCGCTGATGTTTGGCGGACGGCGCGCGAGGTTGGCAGCGGGCAGGCGAGTGTATTGTGCAAGGGCGCCCTGGCCGGTGCTCAAAGATTGATCTGGTGGTATCTATCAAAGTCTTTTCCTCTAAGACAAAAGCGAGAACGGTACTCACTGACTGGGATCCAGCCAAAAACCTCGTCGCCCTCCTTGAACTCCGTGCCATTTCCATCGACGACGACGCCAGATAGGTCATGCTCAACTGCTTGCACACGTCTGAGCACGAAGCCCGGCAAGAGACCCATTATCTTGTATCCCCTTGTGGAAAAAGTGGCGCGTCAGTCATGCTGCCACTAAAACGTGCCCACAGGAGAATTAAGCAGAGAGACTCACACAGGGTTCAGTGCAGCAGCCTGCACCTTCACGAGCACCTCGCCCTTCTGGAGCTTCGCGGGCACGGGCGTGTCCTCCGCAAGCTTGAGCACATTGGCGGGCTGCCCCCCTGCGCATGGCGCGCCATGACTTCTGCGTCGTGGGCAGCTTCCTGCTTTCCTTGCCTGCAGGCTCGCTCGGCGGCGAGGTGCTGGCAGGGACGTCTGAGCCGGCAGGCTTTGCCTGCTCGGTGAAGCTCTTTTGAGCAACTTCAGGTTGTTCGAGGGACATGGTGCGGGCTTGTGGCGGTCGAAAGTCAAGAAGGTAAGAAGAACGGAATGGTCATGGCTGGTGTGCGACCTCGGGTAGATATACCAATGCTGCCGCGCCATGCAAAAGAGACGGAACGAGCTAGAAGGGTTGCTGTCCTCACTATCGGTCTACACGCCCAGTCACGATGCTTGATGCCGAGAGCTACGAAGAGCTGCATCGGCCTGCCTGTTAGCGCGGCGGTTGCAATTCTTGCTCGCCGTCCGCTAGCATACATGCGCACGGGTATGTGGTTTGGGACGGACGGCCTGGGTGGTGGTAGTTCGGAAGGTTTGCATCCGTACTGCATCCGTACCCGCGGTACAACAGCTAATAGTGGAAACTGAAACCAATACTTACCGAGTAAGTTTCGAGTAAGTATTGGGTAGAGCCGGCTACTAACTGCAGATTAAGCTTGGTACATTGCGCAAGATATCATGCACTTGTGTTCGCATTCGGGGTTCCCAACGCATATCGCACCTCACCAGCGAAATCGAAATTAGTGTCACAGTATCGTCAATTATAGGTATCAAGACAAACGACATGACCCATGGTATACAGGCAAATACCTCCCCAAGCCCGGCTCCCCGACCACACCTCGCTCACTCCGCTGTCGGATCCACTTTCACGACGATCTTCCCCGTCGCGCGTTTGGTCATCAGCTTCTCGTAGGCTTTCAACACGTCTTCGAATGCGTAGACTGAGTCTACCAGCGGGCGGACCTTGCCTACATGAAGACTTGTGTGAGCCATCGCACTCAGCAGCGAAAGAATAAGGCGGGACATACCTTCTTCCACAAGCTTCGCAAACGCCTCCAAATCCTCATGCACCGGCTTCACCGTAACGAGCCTGCACGAAAATCCCCATCAGCCTTCGCCCCACACTCTCATCGCTACTCAGCGGCCGCGTGGCTCAGGAGTCAGCACTCACTTCCACTTCCGCTTCGTCCCGCCCAAGAAGGACGGCCTCAAGAACACGTTCCACGCGAAGCTCACAAAGTTGGCGAGGCCCGAGCCCTGCGGCCCCACCGAGATGAAGACCCCGCGCGGGGCGAGGTACGCCGCGCTCTTGACGAAGAGCGTCGGCTCGAGGACGCCGACCGCCTCGAGGAASACGTCGTACTTGGGCTCCTTGTCCTTGTTCGCCGCCGCGAGCTGCTCGTGCAGCGGCGACTYCGTGTAGTCAAAGAACTGTCGGCCAGGTTCATCATCAGCTGCTGCAGGGCGAACTACCAGTGCCATTGAAGGGTTTCTRACGTACCTCATCYGCGCCRAGCCCGCGCACATAYTCCTCGTTCTTCCCRGACGCGCTCGCCCCGACGTGCGCGCCGAGCGCCTTCGCAATCATGATCGCGAACGAGCCGACCGCGGTGCTCCCCCCATTGACGAACACCCACTGGCCCTCCTTGAGCCGCGCGACGTCCACGAGCGCCTGGTACGCCGTGAGGCCCGCGACGCCAAACCCGGACGCCTGCGTCGCGCTGACGTTCGACGGCCGGCGGGCGAGGTTCGCGGCGGGCAGGCGGGTGTATTGCGCGAGCGCGCCTTGGCCGGTGCTGATAGACAGGCCTGTGGAGACGATGCATGGCGGTCAGCGAAGGCGCATACGGGCTCGGAACTCTCGAACGAAAGTCGAGGACACTGAACGAGAATGGAGTTGTTACTAGTACTCACCGGCCGGGATCCAGCCAAAGACCTCGTCGCCCTCCTTCAGCTCCGTGCCGTTCCCGTCGACGACGACGCCTGCGAGGTCGTACTCCGCCGCTTGCACGCGCCTGTTGACGAAGCCCGGCAGAAGAGCCATCATCTTATATCCACTGTTTGAAGGAATGGTACGTCAGTCGCGCCTGTATCCTGGCATGCACGCCCATTTCATTCCCACCGCAGCCGTTCTGCGCCACTCGCGTCGCCCGCCAACACACACGGACACGTTATTCCCCCACACTTACCCACGTACCAAAGACGCGTACGTAACGCGTTCGAGGAAAGGAGAGGGACTCACACAGGGTTGAGCGCAGCAGCGTGCACCTTGACGAGCACCTCGCCTTTCTTGAGCTTTGCGGGGACAGGCGTGTCATCTGCGAGCTTGAGCACCTTGGCGGGCTCGCCGCTGCCTGTGAGGCGCCATGACCTCTGCGTCGCGGGCAGCTTCTTGTCTTCCTTGGCCGGTGGTTCAGTCGCGGCCGCGGTTGTNGGGGGGTGCGGCCTCAGGCTCCGCGGGCTTGTTCTGTTCAGAGGCTGGTGGTGCAGGGTCGACTGCAGGCGCAGTGGTGGGATTCGCACTATCGGTAGGTTGTTCAGCAGACATAGCGTGTGGTCGTGACTGGGATCGTGGCAGTCGGAGGTCAAGAGTGTCGAACAGTGCTCAAGCGAGGGAATGTGATTGTAGTCGTCGCGCGACCTGGGGTATATATTGCGTATGGTGGTGTGTATATACGGAACGAGCTAGAATCCTCGCCGTTCTCACCGCCGGCACGCGTACGTATACATTGTTGGTGCTCAGTAAGCTGAGCCCGAGTGCTCGATGTCGGGGAGAGCATCGGCCTGCGCATCAAGGCGACGGCTTGCGAGGCTGACGATCACTGTGCATAAGGGCGCGTGTGGGTCGCGCGATCGCGCGCACCCGGGGTGGTTATGAGGATGACAAGGGCGCGCAAGGCCAGATGCTTACGACGAATAGCATCCATACAATATGCTTATACTGTCGTGTAAGCCCGCTGAAATGGACATGTCGCAGTTAGATCTCGCACGTACCATGCGTCATATGCATCCATTGAATCGCATCACGCTACAGAGGGCTACAGCCGAGACCGATGATATTGAAAATCATTGCGCGAGGCTTTAGCGGATAAGTACAACGAGCGCGGGGGCAATAGCACGAGACGAGGACGGCGACTGGCCATTGGGTGACGGATATTCGTGCATATGCACGGGAAGCAAACGAAGGCATAATCCAGGGACGTGAATAGATAGACATGGATGCATAAAGAGTACGTACGGGCCGTGCATTCAACGCAGCATCATGGTTCCTCACCACGTTGTTGTAGTAAGAGTTGAGGTTGAGTTTAGATTCGAGTGAATGTATGGGACTCACTTGCTATCACCGAGCGAACGCTTCTTCTTCTCAGGCATGGCCAGGCGCAGCCCCACTGGTTGTGATTGCCCCTTGGTGTGGCTGGTGGGCCTGAAACGAACGAGAGGTGGGGCGGAGCAGCTTGGAGGATCAGAGAGAGTTGCACGTCATTGTGAGGACTTGGGTGGGGAATCAAGAAGATAGCCAGGGAACGGTAGAGGTACGAGCAAGCGCCAGACGGCGTCGAGGGTGTCTACGATCGTCAGATAGACGTCAAGAAAGCTTCAATTCTGGCGTTCGGGGAGAGCGAAGAGCCGAGGAGCTGGGAGGAGTGGAGGGAGAATTCCGGAGGGGTGGGTGCAGCATAAATAACAGATGGGTGATAGATGAAGGCCCTTAGGCTGCCAAGAGAGAGGAGTGTGCAGAGAGCATGGCCAGAGGGCGAACATGCCGGACACAGGAGGAGGCGGCAGAGAGAGCTCGCTTGCCTTGGACCGCCTTGCACAGGGGCGGTCCGCGATCGCCGATCGTGTCGCGCGCGCCCTCCGACCTGCACCGCTTTCTCTTCCTCCCACTCGCGCATGTCGCGTCGGCGCGCGCGAGCCTCGGGCTGCGCGCAGCAGGTGGATCGCGCACGGCTCGCACTCCAATCGCAGGATCGCACGCAGGCGGAGGAGAGGATCAAGAGAGGAAGGGCACGTCGAGATTGGCAGGAGGATTATTATATCGCGAAGAAATGACGTTTCGGCTAATTTCCACACTCGAGGCCGTGGCCGTGTCCGCGACGTTCTGCACTTTCTCGTCCGAATCCACGCCCTCCCCTCTCCCCGTCCCTCCTCTCCTCTCCCGCCCCGCAATCTCCTCGCCTCTTTCTCCCCGTTCGTCATGTCCTCTTTCTCCTCACCTTGACCATGTCCTTACACAGGCGTCCATTCAGCCCAAATCCGTATCTCAACAAAAGACAGGCTTCGTCCTCCGCCACCGGTATGTCTTCCTCATCTTGCCTCTCCTCCAATCCACTGCGCCATTCGCGTGCCCTGTGAATCGGCTCATCCACCTCCCGTATCTTATCCTGCATCCCTACCCCCTGTCTTTTCCACAAATATCACATCGCCCTGCCCTCTCCTCACCGGCCCTCGAGGCGTGGCCGTCCAGCCTTCCGCGGTCGTCCTCGTCCCCCTCCGCCGCGCGTGCCGCTCTCTTCCAACTACTCAGACCGCTCAGCCGGAAGTTAGTAGCCACGGGCTCCGTTTCCGTCTTGTCACCGTTCTAAGCGGCACGCTCGCGTATGGCATCGTCTATTCAGGGCTCGTCTGCTTCGCCTGCTCTTTCTTCTTCTATCCCCTCTGCTTCTCAGACGGCCACTGACTCTTTCCCCGGTACGTCGCCCGCCTCTTCTACCGCCGCCTCAACGACCCCGACGCCTTCCATAACTGGCCAATCCACAATGTCCGCTGGGTCCTCTCAAAATGCGTCTACCGCCACGGCAACCTCGCCATCGCCCTCACCCTCCCCTTCGCCCCCGGACTCGCTCGCTTCCGCCTCGGGACAATCTGTATCCTCTGTCTCTACAGACTCTACATCACCATCCCCGTCAGGATCTTCTGACGCCGCGTCGAGCACACCCTCGGACACTACAGACGCCGTGGATTCTTCACCGACCCTAAGTATCTCTGGGAGCTCAAGTTCCGGTTCGGCCTCGGCCACCGCTACCTCGCGAACATCCTCAAGCTCCAAGTAAGTAACGGTCCTCCTACATAAACTCTCCGGTGCGCTTACTTTTATCACCGGTCGCGCAGCTCGGGAATGGCCACACGGTCTACGGGGACGGGCAGTACAGGCTCGACGTCTACCGGTCCGACTTCCACGGACACCGACACAACAACTTCCACATCCGCCACTACGACTTCCAATCCGCCGACGACCACGACGACATCCACCTCGACGACCACGACTGATACGACCACATCCGACACCAGTACCACCACAGATACGACCACGACTGATACTCGGACAACTACTGACACGGATACGAGTACCACGGCTACTACTACACAGCGCCAGACTACCACTACAACCGAGCAATCGACAACCCCGACGACAACGACAACGACTAGTTCGACGGACGATGGCAGCACTTCCACAGATACGAATACTGCCACCGATAGTGGCGACTCGTCTTCGTCAACTCCCGTTGGCCCGGCCACCAACCTCGTAACGTAGGATCATAGTCACAGCGTTTGACTGATTGGAATTCGTCTCTGACGAGTTGTACAGGACGACGCTCCAGTCGACGGTATTCATCACTACTACAAATAGTGCGGGGCAAACAATCACCAGTGCACCTCCGTTCGTTACGGAGACGTTGACCAGCACGAACAGCGACGGCTCGCCGAGCGTCGTGACGATCATCGTCGGGAACCCTACACCCATCGCCAACAACGACAACGCGACGCAGACGTCCGAGTGCGTAGCATCCCTTCCCGTGCATCTCCGGCCGATCCCTTCTTTGATACGGATAAAGCTGACATCGCCCTTCCCTTCCCTTCTCGCGCCGCAGATTCTTCCGGAACAAGGGCGCAGTCGCCGGCGTGTTCCTCATCGTCGGGCTCGCCGCCGCCTCGATCGTCCTCTTCATCTTCTTCTACATTCGCAGGCGGCGCGCACGCAACGGCTCGAGCACGATGCCGCCGTCGCGTCGACGCTTGCTGCGGCTGGTTTCGGCCGTAGACCGCTCGATGGGGACGACGATGACGACGAGAGCAAGGTCATGGCGCAGCGAACTACCCCTATGGCCTCTGGAACCATCGCTTCTCTCCCAACCGCGAGCCTGGGCTCGACCGGAGGTCACCGCCCACCGTCCGGCGGCATGGAAGACGCTGCAGCAGCCGCTGCCGCAGGAGTTGCCGGCCCGTCGACCGCCCCCCTCCACACCCGGGGCCGCAACCGACTTCGACCCATACGCAGCATACGGGACCATCCACCCACCACCCGCAGCGTTCCCGGGCACCGCGCGGCGCGACGGCTACGCCCCGGCACGCACGAGCAGCCCGCCGCCTGCCGCGTGGCAGCGGCAGCACACGCACAGCACGAGTACGAGCACGAGTTCGATGGGGTTCGGGCATGCGCATAAAGGCAGCGTCGGGAGCCACGAGCCGCTGTTGTCTGGGTACTATGCGGGTGGGGCGGCGACGGAGCCGTCGACGCCGGCGTTGGGCCCGACGCTGAATCTAGGCGGCGGCGGTGGCGTGGAGGGCGGGGCATCGTCGGGGTTGGCGCCGCCGGTGCCGCCGAGGGATCCACGGAGGGCGAGTGGCGAGGCGGCGAGACCGAGGGGTGGGTATGCGGAACCGGAGTCGAGTGCGACCACGAGTAGTATGTATTCGATGGATGAGCCGGAGGTGCCCGAGGGGCGGCCAAAGCTGGAGGTGCGTTGTTCGTCGAGCTTGGGATGTGTTTCTCTTTGTGCTGATGTTGAGGATTGTACGATAGGTGCGCAACCTCCCGGACGGCGTGACGCTGAGCGATATCTCGCGAGAGCCGTCCAGGCGCGGATGAACTGGGAGCTGCCCACTCTCCCTTCAAACACCTTGCTCTCGACCCAGATGTCGGCCGTTGTCGATCTGGGATAGTCCATTCGTGCTCTGACCTGCTTTCACATCCAACCCCATCGCACTGTATCCGCTTCCTCCTTCCCACCTCATCGACTCGACTGGTTCTTAACATGCATCCTCGGTTCCAAAGTAGCTATAGCTTATTCCTCCCCGCACCGCATCCGCATCCGCTCCTACGCATACTGACACAGGTTGTACCACTTTATTTCTTCCGTCCATCAGCCCCTTTCCCACCCCCATCCACCATTCGAAATCGGCATCGCCCGCATTCTCGATCGGCCCCTGATGTGCTCCTCTTATCCCTTTCTTGCATCCTCCCTTTTTGTGTCGTAGGAGTCCGTACGTACCACCATCCATAGCTCATCGTCCCCGCCACCACAGTCACCTTCTTAGCTTTACCACGTATACTGCACGGACTGGACTTTCATTCCATCTGTGTCGGCCGCGGCGGTGTTGACGGACCCCGTACGCCTCCCGTCGGTCGCCACCGGACTAAGTATGTAGTACGTACCGTACCGAACCGTACCGCCCTTCTTGCCCATCCATTGCCAAGTTATCGATCCGATCAATGCTTGCTTTCGCTGTCTGCCGCTGCTACCACTGTATCGCATCTCGTTCCTTCCCCCTATCTCAAAGCGTCTCCACCATACCAGGCAGTGCTCGCTCTTCCGACTCACTGCCTAGGNCTCGTGCCCACCCGGGCCTGTTCTGAACCACCTCGGACATGTCGCATAGATGCGCTATCTTCGTTCATATATGGATTCTACAATACTCCACATGCATAGAAGTATACTCGGCTCTTGGACCATATGTACTGTCTGCTCCGGTTCGCGGTCGCCACGTTCGGCCTTGCTCGTGACGATGGGGCCCCTTGTATGCTGCTCCGGGGGTCCACCTGACGTCGTCCTTCTGGCTCAATTCACAAGAGCGTGTCGTCGGGCTTGGGTCCGCCGGTCTGGGGGAAACAAGCTCGTCAGCTCCGACTGTATACACCGTCACATTGTCATACGGCCAGATAGAGAGCAACGGAGGCCAGCGTTGGTGAGACTCTAGAGTAGATTCTTGGCACATTGAGCCAACCGTTGGAACATTTAATCGACGACACCCAGCGCTGCTAGTATACTCCCAGTCTGGAGCTAATCGCTTACCTTGCGCATCTCCCCACGCTCGACCATGTCCGAGTTGCCCAAGACGCGACCGGCGCCCTTCTGGACGTTCCCTGCCGACAGCGAAACGTATCGTCAGCATGCGCCGCTAGGTTGTGATTCAAAGTTCAAGTTGTAAGGACGCACCCATGAACCTGTCTCCGGGCCCAGCAGTCGGATTTCCCCCGCCCCCAGGGATAGCGGGCCCCGGCCCGCCGGCGAAGTTGGGTGCGCTCGAGGCGAAGGGGTCATCCCGGCCGGCGGCTGCGCCGGTGGGTCTGTCGCCGGTGGGAGGTTCATTGAAGTCGCCGCCTAATAAGATTGTCAACATGATTGATAAACGAATGCCTTCACTTGCAGTGGAGGGGATAGTAAGACGTGCGAGGTGCGACTTACCGTACTGCGCGCCGGTGTCTGCCCCGAGCTGTCCGCCGTGTGAGGCGAAGACACCAGCGGGACCGTCGCGTTCAGGCTGGTCCGACGTGGACTCGTTGCCGGATCCAATGTTAGCTGTGGTTCCACCAAAATAAGACGCTGTTGACGAGTAAAGACGGATAGATAGGACTGACGCTGTTGGCCCTGCATCTGGCCAGGAGGGAAGTAGCCTCCCTGTGGCCCCATGTTTGCCCTGTGGGTTCCGCCAACATCGGAGTTGAAGTTCTTGCCGTCGCTCCAGGTCGCGCTGCTGCGGTTCTCCCGGCTGAGCGGGATGAAATCGCTGTGCTGGCTGTCACGGTTTTGCATAGTATCGTCGTCTCTGCGCTGTTATTTGTTCGGTGATATCTCGATGGGGGTGACACGCAAGGATCTTGGGTGGGATGATTGATGTCGCCTTGGAGGCTTGGGTGAGGATATATATACTCTCGATGTTGCTGCGACCGATACACAGGTGCAAAACTTGATGAGCTCATCCTGAGCTCATGACTCCTCAGCGTCAACGAGTAGAGGACGTGATTAGAGACCAGGTGGACTTACTACTGCGACGGGAGAATAGAATTGTATACTTAAAGGCAGACCGCTTGGAAGCGCGCGCGGCAGGACTCCCACTTGCGCAGCGTGGATGCCGATGAAGGCTACTGCCGACCTATGACCTTCGCTGCCGACCGTTGCGTGCCCCACGGCCGACAGCTCGCGGTCGTCTGTTACGCGGTTAGTTTTCGCCCCACTAACCATATCCAAGGAAGAGCCACCCATGTGCGAGCAATTCCTGTCGTCCGCAGAGAGAATCCCCTAGTCGTCAGACTGTCGATGTGTCTGGCTCGCAAGCCGAATTGCGAATGAAGAGCGCCATAGATATGACATCTTCCAGAATCTCTTGCCAATGAGGGCTTATTAACGTAGAGACATATACATCCGTATATGCACACTTATGCTGCGATATAAGGCGTCAATGCCGACGTGACCTGTGAGCTGAGCGAGCTCGATGCTGGTAGACAGTGACCCGGCTCCTTACGGGCGCCTCATGTGGGCAAGATGGTTTGCACAGCCACGTTGGTTGGCATGCACCGCCCTGCGTCCGGTCCGAGACACCGGACACGTACTGCCTCAGTACTACGCCGACATACACTGGCAGTATGTTTGCTCTTGCCCACACACCCCAATCTCTTTGACTATCAACATGGACAAGAAGGACCCATTCGATGCTACAGAACTCAGCGCGGCGGGCCCGTCGAGACTCAATGCTTCTTCTGATGCTAACGTGGCGCAGTTCCAAGAACCTACGCAAGACGTCCCCACCGAGGCTGCGCCGAAGTACACGGAACATGCACTGGAGAACGTGTACATTCCTTTTGGAGGAGAAGAGCCTCCTCCAGAGTTTACACCCTACGAAGCCGAGTTCTTCATATCTGGGCGAGAGGTCGTCTCCCATGATCCGCACCTCAATGAAGATGGTACGTGTCGTCGTACATTCCTCTTCAGTCGGACGTCAATTCAGCGAACGTACAGGCGAGGCTCTCTATAGGTTCCTCCTATCCCAGTCTCAAACTCGACCAGAGTACCAACTCCATGCACGCGGGACACACACGGAGCACAAGACTCGGACGGTATTCCGACAAGATCAACAAGGGAAAACAACAACACATCAAGAACATTATACCGAGACGGTGACCGGTGCGCCTTGCCTGTACCGATGGGTCACTACACACTTCTGACGCATTCACAGACTTCGACTTCTACATCGACATTGGCTGCCAAATCGTCCACGGGCCTGTGCATTGGAGTTTTCCTGATGCCGAACCTGCGTATAGGGGAGAGATGGTCCTACAAGTGGATTCTAACGACCTTGTGACTGGCGATGCAGAAGCTTCTAGGCAGCACGGCCGCCGCAATGCAACCAAGGAAGAGATCAAGGATGCCAAAGAACGCAAGCGCTTGCGAAAGGAACATGGTCTCCCTCCGTGGGTCGTCCCTGGCCCCGAGTCCTGGTACAATTCGACAGGAGTATCTCCACCTCCGGAAGCCCAGGTGCTTGGATCCTCGTTGTCACTGAGAGATTGGGCAGACGAATACTGTGCGAGCGATAAGCTCTTGAAAGAGTTCACGTACACGAAGGTAATAAACGCCGAGCTTAGGGATTAGAAGGTCTTACTCATTGGCATTCACGCAGGTCATCTATGGCTGGAACATTGCGAACCTGCAGGAAGCAGTCGTCTCGGCTATTCGTTCCGTCTACAGCCATAATATCACCGTCGAATTCGAGATGTCCAACCACAAGATCCGTATTTGCCCCGACAATCGTCTCTCTCGCACGCTCTCTAACATGTGGCTCAAGTTCCTTCTCTGGATCCTTCTCATTTACCCCTTCATATGGCTGTACAAGCGCTTCGGTCGGCGTGGCGGTGGTCGTTGGGAAGTCTGCGGTGGCGCGTACGCCTTGAAGACCTGGCGAATAGAACCTGGCGCCATCCCCCCCGCCTCAAGGGACCAACGATGGGCGGTGGAAGCAAACGCAAGACGGCCTCGCACACCTCGTCGGCGAACGAGAGGGCGAATGGTTTCAGCGATGGGAAGGTCCCATAAGAGGGGCTGTGCTCGGAAGAGTCAGGTCTAAGACGCCCTTGCAGGCCGTTAACGCATCCGCCATGAGGCTCGATGGTTATCAGCCAGCTTACATCAGCCCGTCTCTTGACATAGGCTACCTCGCCTCTTCAGGCGGTTGTTGACGTGCCTTTAGGTGTGCACTGGACGCATGTTCCTGGTTGTACTAATTTATACACGTCTCCGATTCCCCGATGCTATCATAAATGGCGCAATGTAGTTGCAACTATTCGTCGCATAGGGTTGCCTCGTCGGCAGTGAGCAGCTAGCGGCTCAAATCAATGTGATCAGACTTCAAACGTTGGGTTTCGGGTTACCCGGTGGGGTGTGCCGCCAGTTCTAACTTCTGTCAGGACCCTACTCAACAATGAATCAAGCCGAGAATGACCTAGGCCTTTGAGTCTTTTGCTATCCTAGGTATGTGCCCTCCTGCATTGATTTTCTACTAGCTACTGAGTGCTTCTCCAAGTGCTGTTGATTACACGCGGTCACCCACGACATCCTCCTGCTACATGTTCAGGCTACATTACGCACCAGTATGATATGTTTGCCTCGGTGAAGTGTCCAGCATCAGCACTATGATCCCTCGAGCGTGTCGCTCAGCGTCCGCAGACGCAGCAGAACAGGCCCCGAAAGCCTCGTCCAGATCAAATGTGCGTCCTAGTTCATGTAAATGTATTGTGTTGACCACACATGACGCTGTTTTGAACGTTCTAGAGGCGCTTCTTGTGGTTCATCGGACGCTTCATAGCTGCGATCTACCGTTTTGCGGCAGGGTACTGAGCGTCGTACCGATTGAAGGCCACTGACCAGGTACACTTCGCCCATCCGAAGCCCGCGATACCTGTTATTATTCAAGTTTCGGGCTCCGTGCTGGTACGTACGGACATTGCCGTACACATCTTGCCCATATATAAGCCATCCACGGCTATCACAAGCGGGCTCAAACTCCAGCATTCTTCCCGGCTCGTCATGGAGCTCTACCAAGGACAGCGCGAGGAGAGCCACTCCGGAGCAGAACCCTTAGCTTCTATACCGCTAGTTTCTCTATCTCCGATACCTGAACCTCCACAGTCATCTGTGCCCCATAACGATACGGACTCTCCGCAGACAGGAGAGAAAGCGCAGGCTGAAGACTCGTTTGTGCCAAGCACCGTCGAATACAAGATTAACGACCTTGGGGAGATGGTCTCGCATGATCCCGTGCTCAACCAGGATGGTGTGTTTGACCCTGGACCTGGAGAGGCCTCCTACCCCCCAGACCACTGAACCTTTCTTCTGGGATCTAGGTGATGCTCTCTACCGTTTCATTTTGACGCATGCTCGAGTACGTCCACATTTCGGGCTGCGTGTACAAGGCACGCACGTAGAGACCACCCGTGGCAAGATATCTGTCCTACAGGCGGACGGGACGACGAAGGACATTGAACACAACGAAAAGGAGACAGTGACCGGTAAGTGCGCACTGATTGTCTGTCGTAGATATATACCCTTACTCCAGCTCACATACGCTTTCGTGCATTCTGTGGCAGACTTCAATTTCGTCATCGGCATAAGCCAACACATCTCCGTAGGGCCTTACCACTGGAGCGTCCCTGATGCGCAGGCTGCGTATCGCGGTAAACTACAGCTAGAAGTAGACCGCGTCCAGCACGGCCACGACCCCGAGCGTGGGCGGGTCAACACAAAGCGTGAGCTAGCGTCAGACGAGGAGATCGCGGCCGCCAATCAACAAGCGACGTTCCAGAAGGAGCATGGCCTTCCGCCGTGGGCCACTGTAGCGGCGGGGGTGGACCTGACATTGCCCTACTCTGCCACGGCCATGCTGCAGTCTTCGCGGTCGCTCCGTGAGTGGACGGACGAGTACTGTCGGAGCGACAAGGTGCTCAAAAAGTTCAAGTACGAAAAGGTATGCCAGTTTTCAATTGGCACACGTTCCTTGGAAGTTCCTCCGTGCTGACCGTACATCGATGTAGCGAGTATACGGCTGGGACACCGACCGACTCGAAGCCGCCGTCAGAGACATCATCCTAGAGACCGGGTATTCTGGGTCCTACGTCGTCACATTCATCACCTGGAGTAACGTCATCGTCGTCTACCCCGATAACTACCTTGCGCGCGTGCTCGACTACAAATGGGTGAAGATTGCCCTTTGGGTCTTGCTCATCTACCCATTCATATGGCTCTTCAAGAACTACCACGAGAGCGGGGGCGGCAAGTGGCAAGTATGCGGTGGGGCATATGCGATCAAGTACTGGGACACAAATACCGCGGCGCCCCCGGACTCCGAAGCTTCGGACGGGGATCAGTCCGCCGAGGGCATCGTACAAACGCCGCGAGGTCCGGCGCGAGTAGTCGGGCTGAAAGAGGGGGAGTGGTTCAAACGATGGGAGCGTACTATCAGGCTCCGAGTCAAGAGTCGCTTCCAGTCGGAACGATTACTGACCACACCCGACGCCGACGTCGCGGGACAACTCGACGGGTACTAACATCGATCGTTTCGCGCCGATGGACACTTTCAGAATGCTTTCTTTGATTGGTAACGACGGGAATGCGGGGGATGTACGGGTGGGGATGAGGGGGAGGATAATTTACACAAACGAGCAGTGAGAGTGTAAGGGCGGGATGGGCTACTAAGATGATTAGATGAGAATGGTACATCCAATGTGCGGCGACAGCAACGNAGGGGGGGCGCGGACAGCAGGATATCTGCGAACGGGAAGGAACGACCAAGAAGGGCCCCGGGCGGCGTGATAATAAGGGATGAAAGCCAATGATTATGTGCAGCGGAGAAGAGAAGAGAGAAGAGGCCGCCCGAAGATGAATGATATGAGTACTGCTACTACTACTGCCCTCGAGCCCCGATTCGTCTACGAGTCATTGTCCGTGTGCTCCTCGTATGTGTTCTGTCCGAGTCCGTGGACGCAACAGAATCCTGTGCCTCGCCCATAGCGTGTGAACTGTCCGTATCGCTGCTTCCGCTGGGAACACCAGCCGAGACAGAGGGGGAGACGCCCGTGTCCTCGGATTCCGCTGCCTCGGTCGCGCGCGCCTGCTCGAGAGCACGTTCCAAGGGCGTCATGTCCTCGCCGTGCAGCAATGCAGCAGCCGTCTCCAAGAACCACATGTTCTTCTTGATGAAGTGGACTACAACCGTTCCGCCGATGCGCTGGCCCGCGTAGCGTTTCCGCCGGCCCTCCCGGTATTTCCATGCCAAGTCCGCAGAGAGAGAGCCGTCTGCCGCCGCAGGATCAAAGCGCAGATAGGGTGAAACGTCAGACGACGCGAACGACACCGCAACGATTGAATGGAACGCACCATCGTGCACCATCGACATGTCACTGCCCTCCACGAGTGCCTCCACGCTGTAGTCCAGGCTGAGGTCACCGGGCGGTGGCGAGTAGCGCGAGCCGAACCTGGACACGGTCGAGTGCGACCATTTCTCCGGCGCAGGCACGTTCTGCCCGGGGGGCAGCGCCAGTGCTGCGGTTGACGATTCCTTAGCCAGCTGCTGCGCGAGGCGCTGGACGTCGCGGATAACGCCCTCTTGCACGCGCTTGACCTCCGATGGGAACAGGAACCCATGGGAATATCTGTCAGTCAGAGTGCGCAGTATCGACGAAAGGCATGTCCGCGATCAGCGCCCGCTCTCACGATGAAGCATCAAGTGTAAATCACACGTACACAGTCCCTGCTCGCGGGTGGTCATAGATCCAGCACCGCTCGCTTGACCACCGTACTTGCTCTGCTCGAGGATGAGCTCGGATCCATTTCGAGGTTTGCTTGTCCTCCGCACCACGAGTCATCGCTTTCACCGCTGGGTCCTTGGAGACCCAATCGACTAGAGCGAAGCTCAGCGCGTACAGTTCACCTGCCATGAACCGGTTCTTGACGAGGTATCCCCAGAATACTAGCGGATCCCGAGATGGGGGTTCCACAGGGACGTCCGGAGGAATAGCAGCGAGCGTAGGCGGTGTGCGCGTCGCATACGGGGCCAGGGCAAAATCGAAGTACGAGGCGATCTGATTGAAGTCCATGATTGCGGGTTCGTCGTCACTGCGGGCTCGTAACTGAGTCTGTTGCGACGTCGACTGCTTGCGGTCAGATGGAGGGGGAGGGGGAGGCAGAGGTTCCTTGTACAATTCCACTCGAAGCCGTGCTTCCAGCTCTGCGAGCATGACAAACGAATCGTCGTCCGCCTTGACTACGAAATCGGGACGCACCCATGGCTGAGGAGGTGTCGACTTCAGTTGGTCGCGGTGTGCCCAGGCAGGATCATGACTGGCGAGTATCGAAGGCGCCGGGTTGGTTGCGTTGGTATAAGAGAACTCCTCGGGCATGATAGGAAAGTCGTCTTCGTATAGCGGTGGTACCCACGAGTGGTTGGCCGCCCAGGAGAAGAATGCATGTGTTTTGCCGCTGTTCATGTTTTCCTGCACAGGAAGGATGACCATGTCGTTGTATGCTGTTCAATCAGCAACGATGAGCGCCAGGGCCGACAGGGAGCACTATCATTGACAGTAGCGAACACGAAACTTACTTTCCATTTCCAACTTCACCCTCCGCTCCCAGTCCTTCCGTGGCTGTCCCAAAATGAACCGGACTACGGTCCTCGATGTCCCTAGGCCTCCATCTCCGACACCCGCGCCTTCCCTGCTGCGAACATGATTCGCCCAAGTAGAGCGCACCAGCATCCGTCGTTCCACTGCAGTGTCCATTGAAAATACGCCAACGAACACACCCGCCGGGGCTAGCATATCAAATTCCGGAGGAGGGAAGGCTGATGGCGTGAGGTTGGTCGGAAGAGGCGTCTGCAGGAGCGCTGACGAAGAGAGCGATAATGACGGGGGTCCGCCAGAATGCTGAGGCAGTGTGCAGTAGCCGCGCCATGGCAGCGGTTCTTTGTCCGGATTGAGGATGTAGATGAGGAGGAAGGTAAGGGACACGCCAAAGATCGTGAGGAAAAGGAGTGTGAGCAGCTGTCCAACAAGTCAGTCAGTATGTGCATCAGTGGCATGACACAAGTGTAGATGCATAACCCAGGCCGCGCTAGAGCGCACATGCCATGACGCGGGCTCCAAAACGCGTCCACCAGCCACAATCCAGTACTGCCACTACGGCGAACGCGGGATATTGTAGCACAGAGAGAAAGACACGTACGATCGTGACTGGGGTCTTTGGGAATAGCGGATGGCGAACCAGTCTCCTGACGACGCGCTTGCATGTCCGCAGGCCCCAAACGACATCCCTCCAGCGTCGCCTACGCCGCCAACCATCAGAGCTATTCGAACCGAAGGAGAGGGACCACCAGCGCCTGCGCTCGGCAGCGCGCCATGGAGGCTGTCTGGAAGACCGGCCGAGCAGCGGTGACTCGGGTTCGCTCTCGCTGTCAGAGCTGCAGGAGGACGCGCCAGAGTAATAGAACGGGAGGGGTGACGGCGCACGCGAAGGGAGGGGCGTGTTGGTCGCCGTCGAGCAGACTGAAGCGGCAGAGGGCGGATATCCCTCTGATGGCTCGACGTTGCGAGTGGGATAGAGGAGCGAACGGTCGGTAGTTCGTCGCGGTGCACGAGCGTTGAAATCTCCTTCTTCGTATGGCGGGGCGGGAGAATCGACGAGTGGTTCGTGAGGGATGTCCACTGGTTGGTCGTGCAGGAGGGTCGTCGAAGGACCGGGTTGCGCAGTATCGTCGGCGGGAGGGTATTGCTCATCTTGGAGGGTCGTTACGTGGTCCAATGGAACATGTGAGCGTGGCGAGGTATGGAAGAGGTCGCGCACGAAGGACATGGCCAAGCTGGCGCTTTTGGGAAGGAGAACGGGCCAAAAACCAGCTTGGCAGCAGTAGTGGTTGTATGGGAGTAGGTCGGGATGGGCGATAGACTGAACGGCGGCAAGCCTACCGACAGAGAAGGATGATGGAGAAGCGTTCCAGGACGGAAGGAGAGGAGTCGAGGAGGGAGAGGGGAGATGGTTTAAGGGAGAGTAGAGTAGGCGAAAGGAAACGAGAGGGAACTTGAAGTCTTTAGCGAACCAGCCAAGTCCTCTCCCTGGCGCTTCCTCTCCTCCACCCACCAGGCGCCCGTTCCGTAACTGCCACCATCATTATCCCCATATCGGGCATGTCACACTCGTCACACCACCGCCTGCCTCCGGTCCGCAGCCCTGCGCGAGTGCAACTTGGTCCGCCACACGACTCGCTGCGCCTTCACCATGGGTGGTCTCGCGATCTCGCAGCTATCCGCAGTGTCTTCTTCTTCTCCCTCATAGTCCACCCCTGAGCACGTTCAGGTCCCCGCCATCCTCGTAAGTCAGTATACGACCACTAAACCTTGCTTACACGTTGTCTTCCGTGCCGACCGACAATCACCTCAGCTCTTGATCACATGTCTCTCTTTAAACATAACCGATGCACTGCAAAATGACTTGCTAGCGCGCCACCACCCACCACTAATTCTGCCAGTGCATCCTACAATTTAACCCTCGCCAAATGGCAGTCCCCTGATACATCGCACAGCCTGTCCAAACAACCCAGCCCATTCTATCATACAAGTTAGTTGGTATACCGCGGACAGAGCATCATACGCCTCCTCATCCCAACTGGCTCTCAGTGCAACCCATTCCCATATACCTTCTTCCAGCTCGGGCGCTCCTTGATGGCGTCCCAGAACGCAGCGAGCTTGTTCTGCCGCTCCGTAGAATCAACATTGGTCGCCGCAATCCCAGCACGCCGACGGGCTTCTGCGATTGAAAAGTCCTTGGGTAAGCTGAACCCGTCACCAACATGGACTTCGATCTTCTCGAGGACCGTGTTCCCATCCTCAGACGCACTCGCACCCGTCAGAGTGGCAATGCGAGCAAGCCAGGCGGCAAGATGCAGGTCCGCAATAGAAACTTGATCACCTGTTCAATATTGGCGTAAGTAATTCTAGGGCTACAAGCACATAGCAGAGTTGTGCTACGCACCTAGGACATACGGCCCAATCATATCTTTGTGTAGCTGACCCAGCACGTCTGCGAGTGCGCCCCACGCTGTCTTTGCAGACTGCAGGTATTCGTCGCGTCTTTGACGGCCTTCGTCAGAAAGTTCCGCAGCGCTCTTGTTCGCATCCTCGAAGACTTGGATGAACTTCTCCGCAGCGATTTTCTTCATCTGCCAGAACGCCTTAGTCTTCTCGGACGCTTGGACTGCGCCAGATTCGCTCTCCGCGAGAAGCATTGCGAGCTTGTCGCGCCTGCCATGCAAGAAGGGAAGTAGTTTGCCCGTGAGAGCCCGCAGCTCGTCGTCTGAACGCGCATTCATGTAGAAGAGCGCATTGGGATCGGCTGTAGGGCTGTGCAGCAGCTCGACAATTTGATTTGAGAGCGTGCTAAACGCGATGGTAGCAGGTGCGAGGGACGGCGATGGGGCGGAAGACGTGGTATGCGTCCGAGACTGCGCAGAGCGGGATTTGTCCAAGAACTCGACGATCGCCTGAAAATAGTCGGTATGTATTGCGCGCCCAGGATTGACTTGGCACTCACTCTCGTATCTTGAATAGCCTTGTACCGGCTTTCGATCTCCGGGGAAAGCGTCTTCTCGAGGGGGACCACGAGGGTCGGCACGGTGCCTGCGTTATCCGACAATTGAGTTCTGTTGTTCCGAGACCTATATGCACTGCCCCACATACCATGAGGGTTGAGGCGCAAATACGAAGGGTCGAAGTTCTCGCCCTTGGCTGTTTTCGGGACATCATTGCATCGATACGATGGTCCTGCGATCGATGGAGGGGACGCGCTCACCCAAGTCGACCTCCTTCAAGTCAACCTCATCGCTGCCATAGCCCTTCTCTTCCCTGCAGTCGCGATCGCGCCGTTAGCACCAATTATGTATCCTGCGGCTCGATCGCTTACAATGCAAGGAGCGCTTCGACGCGTGTTAGCAAAACACTGCTCACGCGTCATAACGAATCGCGTCACTTACGAACTGAGGCCCAGACAGAGCCATGGTAGTAGTAGAGCGCGGCCTTGGGGATGTGCTGCGTGTCGGGCATGGTTTCACAAGACGAGCGAGAGAGGGTGCAAGACGAGGAAGAGATGGAAGAGAGGACGCAAGCCTGTGGAGATGGCCATGCTTGGATTGAATGTCGCTGTTTGGGCCCCGCCACTGTCCACTTGCATGACGTCTGCCCCAATTCATGCGGGACCTCGACACACACGCGATCCCGATCTAGATCTCCATATNCCCCCGCGTCCCGGCGCTTGTTTCCCCAGAGGCGCGTCGCGACTGCGACGCGCGAGTCACGTGCTTCTAGAATATTCGTCTCCTGCCCATCTTGAGCAGCTGCAATTGGGCCGCGATGCATCTCCTGTACTTGGCCGTTGCGTTCTCCTAGTATAAGTACTCGTTGTGCTCTTATTTGCTTCCCATCATCCACTTGCACGACTTCTACCATCACCCAATCGATTAGATACCCCGAGAATGGCTACGATTCGGTATGTATGACCGCCGCCACTGCGAGCACCGATATATGGATTGACGGAACTCGACAAATAGGCACGAGTTTTACGAGACGGACGAGAAGTTGACACTCTCCATATTTGACAAAGGCGCGGATCCGGAGCAGGTCAAGATCACCTTTGAGCCTCGCAAGGTATGCTAGAGTAGTGCCACTCGCAGGAACGTAGGCTGACTGTCCGATTAGTTCTCGTACGTGAACGGCGAGAAGACCCTAGTACTTGAGCCTCTTCGGGGTCAGATCGATCCCAGCAAGAGCGACTACACCGTGGGGAAAGTCAAAGTCGAGGTGCGCTTCGCAAAGATGGCTCATGGCAGATGGGGTGCCCTCGTCGGAGACAGTCCAGATCGTAAGTACATCTATCTTCCAAGTGCATCCTCCGAACGCTCACCTTGTCTCGCCGCGCGTGCTGCGCGACCCGCGTTCAACACAGCTCTTGCACCTGCGCCTGTGAGTGCTGCGCCCGCCAGCTCCGCGCCTCGCAAACCGCGCAAGAACTGGGACGGCATCACCTCTGAGATTCTGAACTCGGAGAAGCCCGTCTCGCCCGACCAAGATCCCAACGCCGGCGGGGACGCCGCTGTCAACGAGTTCTTCAAGAAGCTCTACGCGGATGCCGACGAGGACACGCGCCGGGCGATGATGAAGAGCTACTCGGAGAGCGGTGGCACCACCCTTAGCACCAACTGGGACGAGGTCAAGAAGAGCAAGGTCGATGTCAAGCCTCCGGAGGGAAGCGAGTGGAAGAAGTGGGCGGCGTGAAGGAACGAATGGACGTGTGTACGTGTGTATGCTCAGGGGTGCTCACTGCTCGATTTGCTGTTTGTGGTCTAGTGTGCTGTATCAGTCGTGTCAAGCTATCGCAATGTTCGATTTCTTGTATTCCATGAATAGTCGATACTGCGGTTCGGATGCCCTGTAGTGGCCGAGGATTGCTGTGATCGGACTTGGGAGGCTCGAAGATATACATGGTGCGCAGCTGAGCTATGAGCTCTTGTCGAAAGTGAGTGTATAGATTGTCCCGTAGCTGTGCGTCACCAATTCACATGTCTGCCCAGCCATTGCCGTTGTATAGGGCGCGAATCCGGCCTCGGGGAAGTCGCATGGCGCGACCCGAGGGTTTACGGAACGGTTTGATCGTCAATCTGCGTAGCATTGCATGATGTCGACCGGCCATACGTCGGCCAATGGATCCGGTTCCTATGCACATACCCGGCCTAATGTCTGCTAAGTACGACCATGCATGCATCAGCCACTGACTATCTTAGCAGCAGTAGATGCCAAATTGACCGCCTCTCCCCATGTCGAGGACTGCCCTCGCATGCCGTCTCAGCGCTGCTGCGGTTGGGCGCTGCATACCGTGCCTCAGGGTGCACCCGCATAGTGTTGATCTGGGCCGCACATCCGCAGTAACAGAACTGTTAGCGTCGTTCTTCCCGCACATACTTGGACAGCGTTTACAAAGAAAGCAACACAAAATGCCGCTCGATTCGGCGGCTTCACTAGGATCCCTAAATAGGCCAGTTGGTTGGCCCATGTCTTCTTCGGACACTTCTCACTTCACTCGCAGGTCGATCCCTCCTCACCAAACTTGCTGCTTACCTTGATCTGCTCAACAACTCTCCGGCTATGACCTCGATGGTGAATTCTACGAGTGAGCTTTCCCGCTACGTTCCAGCGACGAACAGTTTGCAAACCGCCACCGCCGCATAGCGTCCCCCATACAAGATCCGCAGCAAGAGGATCTGTATGGTTACGTTCCTACCAGATACGTGTGCTTCACGTTCGTGGCGCTCTTCGGTGTCTCCACGGGTATGCTCCTCTTACGCCTGCGGACGTGAGATAACACTCACTCGTGACTCGCTTCCCATCATGATATAGCAATTCACCTGGCCGAAGCAATATACTGGCGAATGACTTGGCTACTTGCTACCGCATGCTTTGCCGGCGTGAGCGAGGTCATCGGGTGGTCTGCCCGGTTGTGGTCAAGCTATAGCCCCTTCGCCCAAGACCCGTACATCATGCAGTGAGTGCGCGGGTCGTGTCACCTGCCGTTATGGCGCGACGATCCCGCTCACCTCGGCGACGCGCAGGCTGTGTGTGACGATCATCGCGCCATCGCCGCTGGTGGCGGCGCTCTTCATTTTGTTTGGACGCATCTCGGAGCGACTCGGGGCACAGTACGGGCGCCTCAGCCCAATGTGGTGTGAGTGTAAATCATCGGTATCACCGCTCATTCTCCTGCCGCTCATACGACTTTGTCCGGAAACGCCTAGACTCCGTCATTTTCCTGACGTGTGTACGTTATTTTTTTCCTTCTTATCTTCTGATGCGTCTGTTGCTCATGCCAAAGATAGGACATCATCTCGCTCGTGACGCAAGGCGTGGGCGGCGGGATCGCAGGATCATCCATCGGGAACATATCAGAGGTCAACCTGGTATGTGTCTCAAGGGTGGTCAGATTGAACCATTTGTTTAAACTTTGAGCTTAGGGAGGAAATATCATGTTGGCCGGCATCATCTTCCAGCTAAGTATGCTCATTGCGACTGTCAAACCGAGCCACGGCCGACACTTGTTCTACAGCATCCATCACCATCTTCGTCGTCCTCATGATCGAATACTTCGTACGGTACTTTGTAGACAAGCCGTTGAGGCAGTCGCAGAAGGGAATAGCTTCAGAAGAGGCTTTTGCGTCCACTCGTGGTGTACTCACGAAGAAGCTGCAGCTGCTCACCGTGAGCCTGCTAGCGATGACGTTGTTCTTGGTCATCCGGTGAGGACTCCTGATTTCCTCGTGCGTACAAAGGCACTAAGCTGCGACTTGTCAGTTCCGTGTACCGTATGATCGAACTCATCGACGGGTTTGAGGGTGAGATCATCCAGACCGAGATCTGGTTCAGTACGTGCCATTCTCGACAGCTCCACAGGCGCTTCACGCTTAACACAACACATTCACAGATATCTTCGACGGCGCGATGGTAGTGTGCGCTATATACACCCTGAACGTGCTTCATCCCGGGTGGTTGTTAGAGGATATGTCAGCGTACCGCGGGACGCCATCAGCGGTACCTCTCCAAGACATCAGTCCCAACGACTCTCCTCGGGCATCTTTCCTTAGCCTCAACCCGAAGGCGAAGGGTGTTGAACCAGAGCAGTAAAGGGCCTTCTTCCCAGTAGAGCGCGGTGGCGTGGTCACCGGGGAGCGACCCTGCCCAATGGACCTTGTGTATATTCGGGCAATGATATCGGACTGTTGTCGAAGAGCGTAGATCATAATGTATATACCCTCATTTTAACCGACACTCTTTGCGCACTGTTGTACCGAGTACTCCTCACCTTGAGTAGACTAGTCGTCGGCTGCTATCCGAGTCCTCGTTCTACGACGCTTGCCTTATAGGGCACTCATGCCTTAAGCGCCCATTGCGCTACGTGAGATCCATGACTACAGCTTGGGCGTCTCATACAGTTCCCGCTGTTCTTGTTGATTGACGGTTCTGAGTCAAGTTATCTAACCTGCGTATTCCTCTAGTGCATTTCATGCTCACGCAGATATCGATAGACATCCAAAGCTACAATACAGTTGACTCCGTGAAGCACGTGCATGAATTTTCAAGAAGGCATGAGTTCAATGTTTTACTGAGGGCCCGGGCCGAGCAGAGCTTGTACTCACCCTCACATCTTACGCTCTCCGAATGCACAGCATTGCGCTATGCAACCGTCGTTCCGATCCAATGGCAATTTCGAATGTTCAACGTTCAGGAGAAGTCAGTTCAATCCGGAGCCGCAGGTGTTGTTCCCAGCGGGCGCCAAATCCCATCGAGGCTCGGACCGAGCAGTGTGTAACCGCTCTTGCTAACGACTCGGTCCGCACTCGTCGCTAATTACGCTTACGAGAGGTATGTACATTCGACCACAAACCACGCCCCCATCCAGGGCATGGACATCCTGATCCATTGTCTTCAGCCGACGCTGACTCTCAATAGGCACTCATTGCATTCCGTATCTCGGTTAGCGACAGAAGGCAAGAAGCTGCAGATCCCTAGCCGTTTGGTTTACGGCAAAGTGGACTCAAGGGACACCAAGATAGGCCTTTGTGAAGTCCGAGTGGTGACAATCGACCGCGGGATGAATCTTGTCACGAACTCGGGGGGAACACCGAGCGCGAGGCACATCACTAGCACCGCACTTCCGCGTTATCCTTTTGCGCAGCTGGAGGGAATGCGACGCTCGCGTGGATAACGACCGCAATTTGCTCCTTGCTGTCATGTATAAGAATGCGGCTGCCCACGTACCGCCCCTCGCAACAGCTCCCTCCTCTCCCGCGACCCTCCTTCTAAACCACTCGCTCACACTCACCATCTCCTGCTGCCCTATCCGCTGACATCCTTCGATGAGTTCTGGAAGTAAGTCCTTTTCCTCTATGCGGCCCTTACTCGTCCGTTGAGGTCTCTACCAGACTCTACAAGTGCGGATACTCAAATCAACCTCTATGGGTACACACCCACGAGGAGCGTGTGTTACATCTTTGTAATATTATACGCAGCATCCACTCGTAAGTCGACCGATCCTCCACACATTGCCGGACTATTCTCACTCTGCGATTCGCACCCAGTCCTACATATCTGGCAATCCACACGCTCCAAGGCGTGGTGGCTGCTCCCTACGGTTGTACTCGCAGGTATAGCCGAAGTGATTGGATGGGCTGCGAGAGCCAAGTCGTCATATGAACCGGATGCTCGGATGCCATATATCATCCAGTGAGTCTAGACGGCTGTGCATGCTACCTGCTGGTCGCTCACTGAGATTGCGCAGAACGTCGATTCTGGTGTTGGCACCGACGCCCTTCGTCGCCGCCCTGTTCATCGGCTTCGGGCGCATATCTGAGAGATTGGGTTCAGAGTACAGCCGCCTCCGGCCCAAGCTTTGTGAGTATTCTCTAGCCACAACCTTTCGTCTCTGGTCTGACATCATCCCTAGACTCTCGGATATTCCTGACGGGAGTACGTACTTCTCTGACGGAACGATATGGTTTCCCTGACCTGTGCTCAGGACCTGCTGTCGTTGCTTATCCAAGGAGGTGGTGGTGGTATAGCTGCGTCGGCTTTGAATGACCAGTCGAAGGTCAACCTAGTGAGTTCAAACAAACCAATCATCATATTTTCTGTATTGCCATGCTTATGCACATACTTCAGGGCAGCCGTGTTATCCTCGTTGGCCTCATTGTCCAGATCTGTGCGTACTGCATAACTTCACTCGAACATACTCGATCTGAATGGTGTATGGCCACGCAGTCTCCATGACGGTCTTCTGTTACATGATGGCCGAGTATGCCTTCCGTCGTTTCACGGACCGCCCCTTCAGGAAACCGGATATGGCTAGCTATGCCGAGACTGCCGTTCCTATGTCTGCGCGCACTATGGACCGGTCGATGAAGTTGCTCATCACTGGCATATGCGTCAGCACCGCCCTGATTTACATTCGGTATGTTACGCAGTCATGCTTCAACAATGTTCCTCTTACAACTTCATCGCTTGCAGGTCAATCTACCGAATCATCGAGTTCTCTGATGGCTACAACGGCAAGATCGCGCACACTCAAGTGCTCTTCAGTGAGCTTCTACGTATGCTACTGCTCTTTCGCATCTCACCCGCCCATATAGACGTCTTCGACGGCATGATGGTCACTCTCGCGATGTACACGCTCAACGCTATGCACCCTGGGATGCTCCTTCGTGCTACTGCAGGCGTCTCCGCGTACGCAATGGCCCAAACGAGCCTGACGTCGTTCGACCGGCGCACCTCGCCCACTGTGGAGGCCTATCAATCTCGTCTGCAGAAGTAAGGCAGACGCTAGTTGCAGCTGCAGTTCACCCACGTAGTGTATGGCCCAAATTTGCCTTTACGACCACCGGTATGTACGTTTGGAGGGTTCGCGAAGTTGATGCACGGACGATGTTATCTCGAGGACAATGTGCCCGTCCTTTCTACGCTCCGTATTTCGAATAATCACAGTCCTTCATAGAGTATCTGGTTCTCTCGCTTGTATCTCAGTGATTATCTACTTGTCGTCGCGTTTCAATCTATGCCCTAGTATCGCCAATATTGGCGCCTATTCATGTTCAATAGACGCGCATTTGCTATGCACGAACACTTCCAATTCAAGTGTGCTTGAATTGAACGTTGAGTCCTGCCACGAACTTCATCGAGCTATCATCCGCAAACTCGACCTTCGCGATGCCTCGATTAACCATAGTTGTTGCCGCAACACGTAACAATGGGATCGGCCGAAACTCCCAGCTTCCTTGGCGGCTTTCCAAGGAAATGGCGTTCTTCAAGAAACTCACCACTACCTCTCCCGAAGGGACCATAAACGCAGTTGTGATGGGCAGAGCAACTTGGGAAAGCATCCCGAAGAAATTCAAGCCACTTCCTCAGAGGGCCAATATCGTGATTAGCAGAAATGAGCAATATGAACTGTGAGAATTGTTGCGTGTATTTGATTTGAGCGTAGTGGCTGAAAACAATATGCAGAATGTCAGTGGACGCGGGTGCCCCTAGTACGCCGGTTTATTTGCACTCAAGCATCGAGTCGGCGGCAGCACGACTAGTTGGACCTTATTCCATGGAGAGACCACTGCATCGTTCGTTCGTGATCGGAGGAGCGCACATATACAACGCGACTCTCGCACTTCCGCCTACCTCAGACACATTCGTTGACCGCATTCTGCTCACACGCATACTCTCGCCTGCGTTCGAAGATTGCGATGTGTTCTTCCCCGACTTCCTTGATGACAATGGGACTGACGGGAATGGGAGGTCGTGGAAAAGGGCTTCATTCGAGGAACTGAAGGAATGGGCCGGCTTCGATGTGCCCGAGGGGATACAGGAGGAGAATGGGGTGCAATACGAATTCCAGATGTGGGTACGGTAGAGAGATGGCAGTAGGCCCTGTTGTATGATAGCGGCGTTGTTCCTGCGTGCGAATGCGGCGTCCATGGGGCAGGGATATGGAGAAGTCGAGAGTAGGTGAACTTCGTCTCAGCCTTGCCGCTGCACAGATAATCAGTGTCCGACGTTGTGGGGAAGTTTCAAAATAGATAACACACCTGCTTGTGCTTAGGGTTCTTGGAGCAAATGATGTATATACGCCCCTTCCGCTTGACCACACTGCAGCCGTCGCACATAGTCTTGACGGAAGCGCGAACCTTCATTCCCCTTGACAGGATGGCACTTGGCGTTACTTGCGCATGGTGAGCGTGAGGCGCATGTGCAAGGTGCGAGTGAGGTAAGGCTGCTGGTCGCACGCGCGACAAGAGAGGGCGAGTAGAGGCCAGGAATGCGCGCAACATGGTGGACAGAGCAGCGAATCAGCCGGCGCCTCTTCTTTGGACCTCCAGGCTCGGCCGGTCTACTCGGGAAACTCCCCAATCTGGCCCGACAAAAGCGATTTGATTGGCTGGCGGCCTTCCGGGCTCCGGACTATGCATGACCAGACGCCGAACATGACTGCCGCTGAGCGTCTATTGGGTTGGCGGTACGCTATCCAAGACCGGATGGAAGACAGGCAGAGCATCTCTTTCTCGGTTCGCATACAGTACACTCGCCTCGAGCTGCAAGGCACATCTTCTCAGCTCAATAGACACGTAATCTTCATGTCGTCTCTGCGATAATCTCTGGTCTACCTTCTACCACCACCTCTCGACGTTCTCCATGCCTGTCGGACACCACACCCTCGTCCGTCTTGGGGGTATACCGGCTGTTGGTCTCTTTGTGGTCTGCTTGTTTGCATTCGTAGCCGAAACGCAACTATCTCAGGTGCGACAATCTCTCAAGGAGCGAGTGAAAAACCTCGTAGATGCTCATCCCAGCCTCAGTATGTACAAGCAGATCTAGGATTCCGACAGCCCTACCTCATCTTGTCAGTATTCACTTGATATCTGCTAATGAACTCATCATGCTGATAAGATAACCGTAGCTATATTGTACACTCATCCTTTGCCGTACTATTCCCGCTCCATCTACTCTACCTATCCATCGTATCGCAACTCTCAATGAGATCGCTCTGGAATAGCGTGATTTTTGCCGCTCACAATCATCTCGCGCCAAAGACCATTCGGCTGCCACGGAACACAGCTTCCCAACGTGGAAGTTCTCTCGCCTTCTGGCCTTCCTAACCACATGTATGACCCTACCTGGGTTGCTGTGGTTCATTGCTGTGACTCTAGCGCCGTAAGTGTTGGAGTATGAGGTCAGATACAATGTTGACCACAAATATCAGAGTCACCGACGTCACCGCGTTGTGGAACACCAACGCATTCTTTGCCTACGTATTCTCGGTACTTCTAACAGGAGCAAAGTGGGACCCACGGCGCCTGGTCGCGGTCGTCATTGCCACTGCCGGCGTCCTAGCAGTCGTATATGGCGGATCCACTAGCAGCGACGATGCCTCTGGCGGGACGCATGAACATCTTGATACCAGGGCTCCAGGTCGTCGAGGTGCTCCGCTCGTTGGAGACCTCCTGACACTCGTAGCTTCCATAATCTATGGCGCCTACCAAGTGCTTTACAAGATATACGCCGCCCTTCCGGATGATCCCGAGGCGCAGACGGACACTCTGTACTCCCCGGTCGCGTCTGATGCCTCCTCAGTAGATGACATTGAGGACCATGCGGAGAACACCCTCCTCATCCAGGAAGATATCGTACACCCGTTACCGTTTGGTCTATATCCCAACTTCTTGACTTCGGCTATCGGTATTTGCACCTTACTGGTCCTATGGATCCCCGTACCAATCCTCGATGCCCTGCACATCGAGCCCTTCGAGATGCCGAGTACTGCTCTCACGTATGGCGTGATATGTGGAATCGCTCTCACTGGCGCCGTATTCAACGCAGGTTTCATGGTATGTACTTGGAGGCTCAATGCCAGGTTGCGTTATTACTTACCTACCTGGGTAGGTTCTGCTTGGCGTATGGGGACCGATTGTCACATCCGTTGGAAGTCTTCTGACCATCGTACTCGTATTCGTGTCGGATGCTCTATTCGGTGGGGCTGTCGAGACGGTGACGTTCTGGAGTATCTTGGGTTGCGGGTCGATAGTCGCTGCTTTCGCCATTCTGGCGTATGACCTGATGAGAGGAAGGTAGCGCATGGACAGTGTTGTTCTCGCTTGTAGGTGTCACAAAGTAACATGCTTGCACTGTAGCCCTGCTGATTCCTCTCAGAGACCCGCAATGCATTGTTGTAGACTATTCAAGGAATCATCTAAAGAGTAGCCATACCGAATTTTGCGCTACCTTCGGCCAAGACGCCACTTGACGACATCAAGTAGGGCTTACTGAGTGTTTATGCGCCATCCCTTCTCTTCATACGTCTGTACCTGCTTGGCAGCACATATCTTATCCACGGTACGTGCCATCTTTTCGAGAACACGATGGAAATCATACAGAGGACAAATGGGCCTTCCTATGAGTTGCAACTTGCGTCCATGGGCATCCTGCCAAGCCCTTCGGAAGCATCAGTAACCATATGGATACCTGATCCCATGGTGGCGTCACGCACGCAACTACCATGAACGCCTTTCAAAGCTTTGTCTTGCCATCCTGGAGGATGCGAATATGGCAGTCTATGCGTCGGCGTTGGCCTACGCGGGCGTCTCGACACAAGAAGCACTTGTCGATGTTGAACATCCGTAGGTAAGCCTGTGCAATCCTTCGGTATATGCGCCAGTTAACAACCCTCAGGTCGATGTGTACGATCCAGGTAGATCGTGCTGTAGCAATCCAATGAGGAGACAGCACCGGGCTATGGCGTTCCCCGAGGCGAGGCCAGCGTGCAGCTCGGAAGGCTCTAGGCCGTCTGATCTCTCCAGTCGTCGCAATGCGTACACCGACGTCTAGCCTCCCCGGTCGCGTTTTCTCCTCAACAACGCCGGGGTCACGATGCGGCGTTGTGCCTCTTGCGTACCGCTGCAGACGTTATCGGACGGTCGGGTCACGACATACTCACCTCGCGCACAGCGCGACTCTCGAACAGACGTCCGTATGGTCCTCTGGGAAAGCTGTCATTCTAGCAGATGCACTGGCCTTGGCATCGCGACCACGAGCCGTTTGCCTCGGTATAAAAGGTGTGCAGAACCACCAGGACACCTCAGTGCTCTGGTACTCTGCATCCCGCCTCTCGCACTTCGACTCGCCGAATCGCCATGCAGCTCTTCGCGACTGTTACGGCTGCGCTTGCCTTGCTCGCCGCGCCGATCTTTGCCGCGCCTACCGCCTCCTTGAGGACTGTGGAGAAGTATGCTGGCGAGACGAAGCCGCAGTCGTACATCGTCAAACTCAAGGACGGCGTCGCGAAGACGGCTCACCTCGAGTGGCTTGCCGCCCACCACGGCAACAGCTCGACCGTCACCCACCCCGAGTGGGAGTCTACGGTTCTCCACGGCTTCGCCGGTGAGGGGTTTCCTATTCATTCGCTATCAGTACTTCAGTTGCTCACACGCGCTGCTCAGGAACATTCGGCGCAGACGCTCTAAACGCTCTTCGCGCCAACCCCGACGTCGAGTACATCGCCGAGGATGGAATCGTGCACATCACTGCGGCCGTGACTCAGTGAGGGCCACGATCCATGCACATCGGTCATTGTATGCTGATGCTCAATATAGGACCAACGCACCCTGGGGCCTGCAGAGGATCAGCCAGACTGAGAAGCTCTCGAACCAGAACACGAACGCTCTGACGTTCACTTACACCTACGACTCTTCCGCTGGCTCTGGCGTCGACATCTACATCGTGGGTGAGTATCAGTGTCTCCACAGCGACAGAGATGCAGTATTGAACGCGTCTATAGATACGGGTATATACACCGCTCACGTAAGGAGATGTGTAGCAGTTTTTCACAAGTTAGTACACACTGACCGTCATTCTGTATCTCAGTCTGAATTTGGCGGTCGTGCTCGGTGGGGTGCCACATTCGGTGGATATCGCGTAAGCGTCGAGTTACACATACCGTTCTGCTGGCCATAGAGCTCATTCACGTCCCACAGGATGCCGACGGCAACGGCCATGGAACCCACGTCTCGTTAGTACCCCCACCTGTTTCATTGAGGACGTTTTTGACTAGGGACGCAGCGGAACCGCGGCCGGCACCACGTTTGGAGTGGCTAAGAAGGCTAACCTCATCGCCGTGAAGGTTCTCTCCGACCAGGGGTAAGCATTCTCCCTACTCTATGGGTCAATTACTTTGTTGACATGCATACAACAGGTCTGGCACCGTATCTGACATGTTGGTTCTTCCGTATCTGCATAGTGCGCTTCTGTCGGACTAACCACCCTACAGTGTCTCGGGGCTCAACTGGGTCAGCCAGCAGGCTGCCGCCTCTGGTCGCCCATCCATCGCCAGCCTCAGTTTAGGCGGTGGAGCTAGCACTGCGCTCGACAGTGCTGTGGCTTCTGTACGTCCCAGCCATCGCGGAGTACTTCGAATCGTTGTCTGATCTAGATGCGTACAGCTCACCAGCAGCGGCGTCCACATCACGGTTCGTACAACGTATTCGCCTTTGTACGACCCAATCATTGACCCATGCCTGTATAGGTTGCTGCCGGCAATGATGGTACTGATGCGAGGAACACCAGTCCCGCTCGTGCACCTTCTGCGGTGACCGTTGGTGCTAGCACGATCGCTGACGCCCGCGCCTCCTTCTCTAACTATGGCACCGTTGTCGACATCTTTGCGCCCGGACAGAACGTCATCAGCTCCTGGATCGGCAGCACTACGGTTCGTCTACATTTTCACCATTTTCGCGCATTAGCTAGGAGGGTTGTTCACACGAGATCTATATTCCTAGGCCACCAACAACATTTCTGGTACTTCGATGGTGCGTCGTAGAATGATGCGTATTGTTGCCGACTTCGCTGACTATGCTCTCAATCTGTGCAGGCAACCCCCCACATCGCCGGCCTCATTGCCACGATCATCAGCCGTGACGGTAACGATACCCCGGCTGCAATTTCGACCAAACTCCAGCAGCTCTCCACCAAGGGGGCGCTCAGCGGCGTTCGTGAGTACTCGTGTCGCGCTTCCGAGGGAATTCAGCTCATAATTCATGATTTTAGCCTCCGGCACTGTTAACGACTTGGCTCATAACGAGGTGTGAGAATGCATGGCTCGCAAGCCATGCTCAACCATGGCCACGAAGATGGGAATGACGACGGAATGATTTGCACTATCGGGTAACGTGTGCGTTCGGTTATAAATGACCTCTTGTGTATTGTTTCTTCTAGAGGTATTGTTGGCGATGTCTACGAGTATGAATATCAGTCGAGGGTGATGACACTTATGAAGGAGTTGATTGTGATTGAGTCGGGTATGCGATGCATGTTTACTCTTCAATTATAAGCTGCCTGTGAGTGAGCATGTGCAACGCCCTCCGAACGCACATTTCTGATGATTGTCATCTCACGCCAGTTGTGCCACGACCTACGACTTTCAGATAACGAAGTGCAGGCTTGCAATCGGCACGATGTTAGTATGACTTTGTCCTCAGGAAACTGGGCTCTTCATGCAACATAGATTCTCCGGGTCTATACAACGGGCGTTTATGGCTATCATGAGCCATTCCGTGAAGCCCAATTCAACGGCGATCCTGAACGTCATTACGTCTGGATCATGGTCGGCGACACGACTACTGTTTCGAGTTGTCCGTAAGTGTACATCACTGTGCGGTAATTTGCCTTGTCGAATTCTTCTGATCATGCTCGTTATGTCGTGTATGCAGGTCCGGGAGATTCACGCTATACTGCACATCAGAGTCCCTGGCTTGCCGTACAGGGCCGCTGTGATTCGCTGATTCTCAGCAAACGTATTTGCAAGTGATCATATCGACGTCTGTGAGGTTGCACGACTGAATGATGAGTTCACACCGCGCCTTTCACAGGTTCACATGAGGTGACTCACGATTTGATTTTGACCATACCATGCGATGAGCCACCAAGCGGGCATATCAGGCTTTGACGGGCACCTTGTTGGTTATGTATCGTGGCGGGCTGCTGTCACCGTGGACGTGCCGTAGAGGAACTTACGCAGGGTTACGCGTACACCATACGCGTGAGCGGGCCCCGTATATGGCACACGACGATGCTCCCACCCTGGCCGGCGAACCCTGCATCAACCCTGGCTTGACCTCTCCTACCCGGGTTATGAGGGGCCCGCATTTGCTCCTCGACGCAGTATAAATACCCCTCTCTCATGGTGGGGGGTTCCTTCAGTGCGCCCTGTCCGAGGTGTAATCACATCATTCTCTGTCACCACAGCTATCCATGAAGACTTTCACGGTGCTCGCTAGCGCACTCGCGCTCTTCTCCATGCCGGCCTTGGCAGCCCCAGGCATCCCCCGCCTAACTCGCAAGGGCGGTTCCGTGGCGAAGATCAATTCGAACTCATACATAGTCAAACTCAAGGACGGCGCTACCAAAGCAAGTCAGCTCGAATGGCTCGCCACGCACTACGGTAACAGTTCGAAGGTGACCCATGCTGAGTGGGACTCTGATGTCCTCCACGGGTTTGCTGGTACGTCTGCGAAGAGCTACTAGTACATACGCGTAGAGAATTCGGGTCCGCATGCTGACGATCACGTTTCATAGGGTTATTCCATGCGGATGCTTTGGACGCCTTACGCTCTAGCTCAGATGTTGACTTTGTTTCCGAGGACAACATCGTACGCATCAATGCAATAGTTACTCAGTAAGATATGTCTCCTACTAGTAGCTCGTATGCTCGTTCCACTGACCATAACTTTTTATGTAGGACTAATGCGACGTGGGGTCTGCAGCGAATCACCCAATCTGGAAAGTTAGCTGCTCAAGATGATCAAGCGTTGACCTACAACTACACCTACAACGATTCTTCTGCAGGCGCTGGGGTCGATATTTATGTCATTGGTGAGTGGTAAGAACTTGTCAGTCGAAGTGGATCGCGCTGACTGGTGTATTTCCTAGACACTGGCATTTATATCAACCATGTACGTGCGTATTCGAAGAAAGTGCTAAATACCGCTGACGCTACACTCGCTCGTTTAAGACCGAGTTTGGTGGCCGTGCTCGATGGGGTGCGACGTTCGGAGGCTATCCAGTAAGCCTGTCAGCACCCACGAACAGATTGTAATATGTCGAGCTCACTTACGTCCCCCAGGATGAAGACAGTAGTGGACATGGGACCCATGTCTCGTGAGTCGCCAGTGGTTAGGATGTGTCTAGTAGCGCCTCTTGACTCGAATCCAGCGGAACCGCCGCGGGCATGACGTACGGCGTTGCGAAGAAGGCCAATCTCATCGCAGTCAGGGCCTTTTCCGATCTTGGGTATGTCTAGTTGCCCGCGTTGTAACTACTACCTTACTCACGCGCTTTGCAGGTTCGCGAATGCGTCTGACATGTTCGTGTCCACTGTCCGATCTCTACTATCCTAGTGGCCCGGGGATTACGATGTGTTAACACACTGTAACCAGCATATCGGGCATCAACTGGGTTAGCCAGCAGGTTGCTGCCTCTGGCCGCCCGTCTATCGCGAGTATGAGCTTCGAGAGCGATCCTTGTAATGCCCTTGATACTGCCGTAGCTGCGGTGAGCACCATGATGTTTTGCGTGTTGAAGTTGACAGGTCCAATGCTGACCCCAATCCGTCTAGCTGACTAGCAGCGGTATACACTCTGTTGCAAGTGGCACTGATTCTGGCCCCCTTACGGGTGAAAGTTGACAATCGAACTATAGGTCGCTGCTGGGAACGAAGGTTCTGATGCGGGGAACGTTAGCCCTGCTCGTGTTCCTTCGGTCGTGACCGTTGGAGCGACCGACATCACCGACACGCTCGCCTGGTTCTCCAACTATGGCTCCGTAGTCGACCTCTTCGCACCAGGTGACGACATCATCAGCGCATACATCGGCGACCCGACGGTTAGTGTCGTTTCCCTGAGTTCTGGAGCCCACCGCTCATTGGCATCCATCGTAGGCCTCGGAGGTCATGTCCGGGACGTCAATGGTGCAACTATTCTTACATCTCAAGGTATACGCTAGCTGACTTGCATGACGGCCTCGCGTGCAGTCGACTCCCCATATATCCGGCCTAGTCGCCACGATAATCAGCCGTGACGGGAACGACACGCCCGCCGCGATATCTGCGAAGCTCCAACAACTCGCCACGAAGGGCGTGCTTAGTGGCCTGCGTGAGTTACATGTCTTCTCTGTATCGGGTGACTTGTGTATCTGATATTGAGTGCATATCAGCCTCTGGAACAGTCAACGACCTTGCCCGCACAGAAGTGTGAAGGAGACATCTCCGGGACGGATCATGCCCCACAGCGGGGAAATGTAGGCGAGACACCACCTATGTACAACATCTCACGCGCGAGGTCACTCGTGGAGTTCGAAGAAATGAGGTCGTATGTAGAACGGGAAGCCCGGCGCGGCCATATCGATACTGTGTATGCATTATGAACTTCGCACGGATACTCATCGGCGCATTGTTATTTGAGATGAACCTACTTGTTTCATGATCGTCGGTCGTGAGCCGGTCCAAGCACCCGAACGAAGTCGATGCGGATTTCGGCAAGTGAGAAATAATGGCTATAGCACAATCGAGGGTAACCACTGATCGAACTGACGAGCAAAAAGAAGGACAGAGAGAGAGAGGGGGGTGGTGATGGCGACGAAAGGAATGGTAGGGGGAGCGCGTACGTACTAGCAGACGGAGGGAACGTAACCATGGAATGATGCAAGAGCAGCGCGTGTACACAAAGACAGTCCGTAATCCCAGGGAATTGCCAGCAGCACGAAAGAGAGAGTGAGACATCATGATGAAAAAAGATATGTTAAGTTACTTGAGCCGAGCGCAAGGCGACGCGTACGGACGATCGTCTTGTTTCCCATATCCATGGGCGAGAGCCGTGTGGCTCGACGTGTAGCAGGGCGCGCCTTGAGGAGGACGGCGACTAGGGACGCGAAGGATGGCGAACAGACGTCCGCACCACGACCTTCAACAGCAATTATACTCTTATAGACTCCTCCAAGGACCAATATGTCGTGATGCGGCTTAAGTCGTAGTAGCCATCATGCTGCGGCGGGAACGATTAGCCAAGAGGTTCCGCAGAACCCACGCATGTCGAAAACACTTACCTCTTCCGCTTCGCCTTCGTCATCTCTTTTCGCAAGGCCGGACCGTCTAACGGCTTGAGCAATTCGAATGCGCAGAGTAACTCCTCGGATACGCTGAACCACGGCGTAAGCTGTACATTCATAACAATAAGGAGAATGTTCATACCTCATGCACGCTCCATAATTATCAAACTCTGCATTGGGAGGTCAACTTCCATAGCACAACGTAGACAAGAATAACTCACCTCCGCAGTAGTTCGGTGCACTAAACACGGTGACCAATGTACGGTCGTTCCAAAACTCATACCCATCCTCTACCACCATGTGCGCTCGGCAAATGAGGTCCATGTCATATCGGACTAGGAAGTCGTTGATGACGGCCTTTCCGAAGCAATAGCTGACTCCTCGTTCGTTGTCTTCCCAGTCTGCTGCAGTGTCGGAGGGATCTGACCACAGGAGATCGTTTAACAAGCCGTAGTCAGGCACATCCGTTGGTCGTTGTATCCGCTTGATCTCGTCCATGGAGTGTAGCGACGGCGAGAGACCGCCGTGAACGCAGAATATCTTCGACGCAACGATGGCGGCAATGGGGAGGCAGTTGAAGACGTCGATGAACGTCTTCCATGTCTTCAGGTTACACCTTCGTTTGCATTCGTCGTAGAATCCGTAGACTATACGCGTCAGTTGAACATCATTCCCCCAACTTCCAAAACAAGGAACATACCTCGCGTGACGTTTGCGCACTCGTGGTTCCCTCGGAGGAGGAAGAAATTCTCAGGATACTTGATCTTGTAGCAGAGAAGGAGGAGGATGGTCTCGAGACTTTGCTTCCCTCTGTCCACGTAATCTCCCAAGAACAGGTAGTTTGCCGCAGGTGGAAACCCACACATCTCGAAGAGCCGGATGAGGTCCGAGTACTGACCATGGACATCACCGACAATCTTGACGGGTGGCGAGAGCTCGATGAGGGTCGGCTGGCTGAGGAAGACCTCGCGCGCAGCCTGGCAGATGGCGACTATTTCGGCGTTCTTGAGACAAAGCGACTTGCTTACTTTCCCCGTATACCCGACGTCTAGAAGTCGCTGAATCATATCGTCGATATCGAGCTGCTTGACTCCTTCCTTGGCGCCACGTCCACCCACGCTAGACGGATCGGACAGTGAGAAACTGTTGGTGGAACCGGGGGTGGGGTAGCCGGGCGAGGTGGAGAGAATGGTATGTGTGACGGGGATATCGAGCGGTGCTGGCTTGCCATGCGTTNGGGGGTGAGGACNGGGGGTGAAGAAGGGTTGGTTGAGGATCCTGGGAGAACGTCACTTGGTACGGAGCCGGGGGAGCCAGGAGGGCGTGAACCACTACCATTTGGAACTACATTGCCTTCCGGGTTTGTGATAGTCATTGCTGGAGTACCTTGGCCTCCTGTCGTCGCATCGTGTCCGTTTGCTTGCGCTGCAGAGTCGGAGGAGGCGGTTGCGCGCGAGAGGCTGCCCTGGGACGTGTCGTTGGCGTCGCCAGACTGGGCATCAAGAGTCACAGCGTCGCTGTTGCCGTCCTTCTCCTTATCCTTGCCGTTCTTCTTTGACTTTTTAGACTGCTGCTGGCCCATAGGGAGAGCCGAGGACGCTGAGGAAGGAGAGCCTGGCTGGGGAGACTGGGACCTAGTCCTCGAGAGCCGTGAGGTGAATACAGAGAGGAGTGTTGGCGCCAGCTTGACGGACAGTTAGGAGGTTATGGAAGAAACGGGGTATGTTGTCTGTCGTCGTGAGAACGTGAAATAATGGTACACAAACGCAAGAGGGACGGGGAGGATGAGGAGGATGATGGACGGCAAGGGGAGAGGTGCGAGACTGAACCCGACGCGGATACGGGAAAGGGCCCAGATCCTTGTTTGGGACTTGTTTGCTGCACCGCTCCCTTTTATCACCCTCTCCAATCCACGCCCGCTTCTCGCGCCTAGCTCCATCGGCGAGCTTGGCACTCGTTCTCATCACACACAGGCTTCGTTACATGTACAACAATCTCAATTGTATTATGCTCCAGTGCAGACCGAAAGTGTGTGTCGTGTTGCATGGGTGCAGTGTCATTTTGATGCAGTCATAGCACATGAGAAAAGCAATAATACCATATCCTACGTCTCCCACTATCGCCACAGGCAGCCTAGAACTTGCCGAACGACTTCGCGGCCGCCTTGTTCTTCGACACCCGAAGGACGTTGAACCGCACGGTCTTCGACAGCGGCCGGCACTGTCCAACAGTGACGATGTCGCCGACCTCGACACGGAAGGCTGGTGATACGTGCGCCGCAAGGTTCTTGTGGCGCTTCTCGTAACGGTCTGCATTGATATATCCTAGTTAGGGTAAATCCTTGCGAGCATGCATGGGTTGGACGCACTGTATTTGGGGATGTAGTGGAGGTAGTCGCGGCGGATAATGATGGTACGGGTCATCTTCGTCGAGACGACACGGCCGGTGAGGATACGGCCACGGATGGAGACGTTGCCAGTGAAGGGGCACTTCTTGTCTAAAGCACGAAACAATGGTTTGTTCCCCTGCGAACTTCGCAAGAGCCGAATTGAAAGCCACATACCAATGTAAGTGCCGTGAATCGCCTCAGCGGGAGTCTTGAAGCCAAGGCCGACATCCTTGTACCACCGCTTCTCCTTGGTGGCGACCTTCTTGCCGCCTGCAATTCACCCCTCCATGAGCATCCCACCGTCAATCGTATCGCCCTAGTTGCACCTACCACGGGCCTTCGCGTTTTGGAAGATGTGCTGCTTCTGGAAAGCCTTCTCGATCTGGCAGCATAACAGGGTCAACGAGCGGTCTTTTGCAGCAAACGCGAAGCCCTCACCTGTTCGGCCATGGCTGGGTCTTGAGGATGGAGGCGGTGGGGTCCGGCGGATAGGCTACCTACTGAAGTTTCTGGTCTACGGGCGCTTACACCGCTGGGCGCCCAAGCCACACATCAATGAACTGTACAGTTCGGAATCTTCCGAGTAGACTCGCTAGTCTTCCTTGGTGCCCGATTGGGCATTTTGGCGCTCGTAACATACGCTGAGCGCTATAATGGTACAATGCTTGAAGTTCTACTGTTCTCCGAACTGAGACACCATTAATGTGAATCCATCCATATATACAAATACAATCTATATGTTCCGGTAATGTACACTGCAACGCAATCGTGTGTATGATACGGAGGCAGGTAGTGGAGGTGGCAACTCAAGAGTCAAGATCGAAGGACAGAGGCAACTCGAAGCATAGATAGATGATGCAATGAGGACTGCGTGCAAGATTCACCGTCTCGACGTCGTCGCACGACCGAAGGTTCTCGTAGACACGGGTGTATCCGACCTCGGGCCACCCCATGGGATGCGCTCGGTGCTCTCCACAGTGGTGGTCACTATGTAAACCTCTTCCGCGCTAACTTCCCCGACGGTGCTCACATTCAAGTTGCTCTGCGTCGACGGCTGGCTACCAAACGCCGACAGAGAGAGGTTGCCGATGGTTGGAAAGAGGTTCAGGGGGCGACGCGAGGCCTTCGTTGTCTCTTCTACCGCGCGCTCGGGCGGATGAGAGGGATGCGGTCGCGGAGGTGGACTGAGGCCGTCGGCACCATGTGGGCGGCGTTCACCGTGCAGCGATTGGTGGAGGAACTTGGATGACAGCGGAAGGGAGATGATCTTCCCTGGGAATGCAGTGCGCACGTTCCTCTCGGCCGTGTCCCCATCGCAAGGCACCATGCTGTACGTCGCTCCGTTGGCAGGAGAGATGTAACTGTCGTATGTCACTGTTGAAAGTGTGATTGGTTTCCGGCGCACCTGGGAGAGTGATGTGCCAACGCAGAGACGCACTGTACTGTGACACTCCGCGGCCGTTCTCCACACGTCCATCGTTTTTGCGGCAGGGCATGCGGACGATGCGTGACAGCCAACCCAACCAAGTCTCGTAGATTTCCTCTTGTGCCGCAAAAATGAGGAAGAACAAAATAGGGGTAACAGCTTGTTCACCAGCGCGCTGTCAGCATAGTTATTTGTGGAGCAGATTATGAGGAACTCACCCTCCCATATGACGCTCGTACGCATAAGGAGACGCAGAGGTTCAGCCGACCCCCATGGCCTAGAGTGATCATTGATCCATTTGACCAGGACTCCCACGTATAGCGACGCAGAAATTATTGTGACCAAGACCAGAGCTCCGAACCGCGCAGATCGTTTGGAACATAGTGTAGCACGATGACTCCGAGCCGCATCCGACCAACGCGGTATCACCAGCGCTACGGAGACTGAAAGGAAGACGGCCACAACGAGTGGGACAAGTGTAAAGATGAGAGATACTACGGTGAAGGCGTTGTCGTCAAAGTAGCATGTGTTCTTGGGCGAGATGCATGAGTCGTCATATGAATGTCTGGATGCATCGTACTCACAATCTGATACCATGGCCGCAAGTCTTCGCCCCTGATCAGGTGAGGGAGCGACACCAACAGAACAGGCAATGCCCACACTACCATCCATGAGTTACAAGGACCAGTAAATCAATGATCGAACGCACCGAATGGTGCAACACAGAGCCACAGAATAGTTCGTCTCGTGAGACGAGGGTAGTCGTCCGCGCTACGTTTTGGACGAATGTGTATAATGGACAGCCACAACGCAGGCTAATGGCGTGTATATATGTTATATGGTAAAACCAAGAGAGCTGAAAAATATGAAGTCTCATACCAATGTGAAGCTCACTGCGAAAGCAGCTTTGACCACCGTCGCATATCGTAATCTGCATATTCTTTCGTGACTAGCTCCACCGGCCACGATGCAATGACTTACAAAACTGAATCGCTCACACAAAAACTGGCGAGGGTCGGATGATCAATGAGATTGTTGAAATTGTCCAGATATGCTCTTTCGAGGATTGAGGGCAGTAGATCCAGAATCGACCGTAGGATACAGGCAATCACGAGCGCCTTGACCATCGAGTGCTTAGGAGCTGGTGTCGCTAAGAGCAACGACATCAAGACTATATTAGAACACTGCACAAAGTCAGATTGTCGAACCGCGACCCAAGGCAAATGCAAGACTCACCTCAAGGCCGATCACCGCAAAAGTGAGCGAGCTCGAGGACATGTTGTTAGAAGCCTCGGGGGCATAAGTCGTGAACGCACGGAGGGGCGATGTCCTGAGATGCGACCAGTAGGTTCTTATAGATGACCGCGGGCGGTACAGTTGTCTCCGTAAGGCGAGCCGCTTGGGAAATCTGCCTAGAGAGAAGCAGGGTGGAACTTCCGTATGATACGGTTTGACTGCGTAACAGATGATCGCCTGCGCGGTCGAAGGACATGGCTGTGAAAGGCATGTCGGAGTGAGTCCCAGGCGGTCAGCAACATGAGGTCAGTCTTGCAACGCGCTGGATGGGCAGAATCAGAGAAGCGGGGACGTCCTGGATCATCAAGAGCATGACAAGGTTCGCGCGTTGTTATGCGGCCATAAGCTTTACGGGTGAAACGTTCACTTCATGGGAGTTGCGCCCCATTGAAGAAGATTAGAAGGCGGTATTTGAACGTGATACGGGTGTCCTTATGCCAAGCATAGTTGGACGTCTGCACGGCATTGGAAGGCATCGTGTGCGTACTCGAGATTCCGCACCGTCGCCTGGTTGATCGTTCTTGTCAAGTCGTGATGACGCCACAGGCCATCGGCAGAGGCTGTGACTGCTCCCAGTCGCGTCTGTCACAGGCGCTTCCTCCGCGTGCAGCACTGCGTCATGGTCGCGGGCCCGGGGAACTGACTGCGTTCAACGCCTTTTCCTTGCACCACGACTTTCCCTTGCTATCAACACAGATCATTGGGTCCTGGCTTTTGTCGGAAGTGAGTGGGTGTCTGAAGGCTTCCAGGGCCTCAGGCGGGCGGTGGACGACTTGAAGGTCAGATCGCGCACAGTAACTCATGCTCAGAGTCACGGTCACGGTACGCGTCAAAGTCGCGCTTCCAGTCCAGTCGCGTCTCCTCGGTCTCCACTATCCACGACCGCAGCTCTTTCACCACATCTCTTCAACTGCGATGGGACGCCAGCAAACACTCGGTATGCGGCTGTGGACATGATATGAAGATCCGGCTGATGATGATCCTCAGGGAAGTTCTTCGGAAAGACGGGTGACCCACCAGTGCAGGCCAAGTTGGAGGAGGCTTGGGGTGGCAAGCGGAAACGCGCCACGAAGCAAGAACCTAAGGAGGAGGAGGAACACGAGGAAAGGAATGAGAAAGCGAAGAGTGGTTCGTCTCGCGTATCTTGGCTCAACGCCGCTCGCTAACTACAGCAGCAGTCTCGCGCTCTCCGTCACCAGTGAAGGATGGTGCGATGATGTCATGGTCATGATCCCACCATTTGCCTGCTGACCATCTCTGTAGCTCCGGAGAAAGCTCCATTGTCCAAGAAGAGACGTATAGTAGAGTCTGACTCTGAAGAATCACCAGAACGTGAGTTCGAACCGTTCGTGGTAGACGAACGGATGACGTGACCTATCCTGTATAAAGCCGGGCCCTCCAAACTAGCCAAGCCAGAATCTAAGACCAGCCCCATAAAGTCTTCAGCCGCCGCCCCTGCTCATGAGAAGAAGGTCTCGAAACCCGTGGCAGAGGACGAGCACATGGAGGAAGATGCAAGCGCAGCATCAAGTCCTGAAGATGCTGACGAAGGGGAGGAAGAGATAGATGCTGAGGACGAAATGGAAGCAGAAGATGAAGGCGCTGCCTCGCAAAAGTGCGTCTCAGATGTAGTCGGTCAAAGCTCTTCTGACCATGCCATACCACAAGTGCGGAAGCTGCTCTCTCGAAAACGAAGGAGGTTGATTTGCCAGGCGGCTGGAAAGTGGGAGATCCGTGAGTCTCCTCTAGTCTGCCAATACCATGTGCTTGACGTCTTGTTCCTAGCGTACCATATGCCGCGCTAGCCAAAGTCTTTTCCCTGATAGAGGCAACAACTAAACGTTTGGAGAAGACGTCACTTCTCACTTCCTTCCTATTGCTCGTCATTCGCCGACGTGCCAAGGGGGATACCCAGTCTCTCCTTCAGGCCGTCTATCTTTGCATCAATAGGGTGCGTAGCCCGGGCGTGCGATATGCACAAATGCGAACGTCATTACCGAACTGAAACACTTGTAGTTATGCCCAGATTACGTCGGGATTGAACTTGGTATTGGCGAGAGCTTGCTCATCAAGGCTATAAGCGAGTCCACAGGCCGAAGCATGTCGGTTGTGAAGGCCGACCTCAAGAAGGAAGGCGATCTCGGCCTTGTGGCTATGGTATGCAATCAGGACGTCCACTTCCATGGTTCGCGTCTCACGCTCGGCGCGTCGCAGAATTCGAAGAACAGCCAGAAGACGCTGTTCAAACCCAAACCTCTGACTCTTCCGACAGTGTTCAAGAACCTCAAGGAGATTGCCCTGAGCAGCGGCCATTCTGTACGTGCGCAAGCCTCCGCGAGCGGCGCGCGAGTCTCATGCCTCTTTTCTGCCTAGTCGCAAAACAAGAAGGTCTCGATCATTACGAAGCTTCTCGCTTCTTGCCAGGGCCAGGAGGCTAAGTACATCGTCCGCAGTTTGGAAGGGAAGCTGCGGATCGGTAATGCAGAGCGCACCGTTTTGGTTGCGCTCGCACACGCGGTGGTCCTCGCGGAACAAGAGAGCTGTGAGATTCCTTCTTCATTGAGAGTAGCGGGCGTCTTAGCTGAGACGTGTATGTAGCTAACAAACGATCAAGTAAGGAGAAGCTTACAGAGCGCCTCGAGGAGGCTGCAAGTATTCTCAAGCAGGTGTATAGGTACGAACTCCAGGAACGCTACCTGCCTTACTCATTGCTTATGAGATCACCCGACTATCAGCGAGCTGCCCAGCTACGATCTTGTCATCCCAGCACTCCTTGATGTCGGCATTGATAGACTGCAGGAGGTATGCAAGCTGACCCCCGGAGTGCCTCTGAAGCCTATGTTGGCCAAGCCAACAAAAGCCATCGGCGAGGTGCTCGACAAGTTCGAGGGCAAGAAGTTCACGTGCGAGTACAAATACGACGGCGAACGTGCCCAGGTCAATCTATGCTTTTCCATTCATCTGAGACGCAGCGGCTGACGGGCACGTTGCAGGTTCACAAGCTCGAAGACGGCACCATCGCTGTCTTCAGCCGCAACTCCGAGGACATGAGCAAGAAGTACCCTGACCTCATGGAGCAGCTTCCCCGGGTACGTGTCTTCCTCCCGGCTTCTCAGCACCATGCGCTATTGAGATGGTACGAGATCTAATCACGCGGCGGGAGCAGTGCATCAAGGACGGCACGAAGACGTTCGTGTTCGATGCGGAGGCGGTAGCAATCGACAAGGACACGGGGAAGCTTATGCCGTTCCAGGAGCTCAGCCGGCGGAAGCGCAAAGACGTCAAGGTCGAGGACATCAAAGTCCGCGTCTGTCTCTTCGCGTTTGACCTGCTCTACCTCAACGGCGAGGTTCGTCTTGTTCCGCCCCTTCCGGTCTGTGCACTCCCGGGCTTCCCAGCCTTGGGGGACACATGGCCTCCGTGAACCTGATTGATCACTGACGGACGTTTCGGATGGGTGTACAGCCGCTGTTGCAGAAGGACTTTGAGGGGCGACGCGCGCTCCTCAAGGAACACTTCCAGCCGGTCGATGGCGAGTTCCAGTTCGCGAAGGCGTCGGACTGCGAGACAACGGATGAGATCCAGGCGTTCTTGGAGGAGAGTGTCAAAGATGGCTGCGAAGGCCTCATGGTCAAGATGCTCGAGGGCGAGCTAAGCCATTACCAGCCCAGTCGACGAACAGTGAACTGGCTCAAGGTTGGCAATTTTGTATTCAAGGTTAACCCTGATGATTGATACAAGTCTCTACCGCAGCTCAAGAAGGACTACCTCGCTGGAGTCGGCGACTCACTCGACCTGGTCGTTGTGGGCGGCTACTACGGCAAGGGCAAGCGGACCAACGTCTACGGCGCGTTCCTTCTCGCGTGCTACGACGCCGACGCAGAAGAGTACCAGACTATCTGCAAGATCGGCACCNGGGTTCAGCGACGAAGCACTGCAGGCACACTACGAGGCGCTCAAATCGCTCGAGATGTCCAGCCCACGCGGGGACATTAAAGTTGGTGGCGCGAAACCGGACGTGTGGTTCGAACCCAAGGTCGTATGGGAGGTCCTCACGGCCGACCTGAGCTTGAGCCCGATCTACACGGCTGCGCAGGGTCTGGTACGCGCGTCTATCTGCGTGAGGAGTTCAGGGCATCCCCACTGACGTCTATGTGTGTGTGTATGCGCGCGTTCAGGTGGAAGAACGTGGCATTTCTCTGCGCTTTCCAAGATTCATTCGCGTGCGGGACGACAAGGCCGCCGATGACGCGACGGGGCCGGAGCAGGTAAGCAGTCCGGGAGACACGTTTGAGATGTCATCCTGGCTTACGCGCGCTTACGTTCCCCCAGATCGCAGAAATGTACCAGCGGCAAGCCCTCGCGCAGAGCAAAGGGAAGAAGGGCAAGGGCGGGGACGCAGACGACGGATTCTGGTAGCGTGGGCGATGGCAGCAGCGGATTCTCGTGTCGCGTCGGGTGTTTTGCTATGTGTTTTGCGATTAGGGTAAGTTATGTTAGGAGCACGGACACACAACACGGAGAGAGCAAGCAGTCCACCCAAAGCAGCCATAATGCGAGGTGGTACGTCTATATTATTTTGAGGCCGCCGCGGCCTTGACCGTCTCCTGCGCAGCTTCCACTGCCTGCGCTGGGGCGGGCTTGCCCTCGAGCTTCTTGTCCCGGCCGCCAAAGTACCAGTAGTTAGCGAAGCGGCCGAGCTGCAGTGTTTGTGCGGAAGCGTTCGTCGCGTGACAGGCGAAGAGCAGGTAGTTTCGGGGTTGTACGCGCCACGCTATACGCAGTCAATGAGGTGGTGGTCTTTGAGCATGGAACAGAGGGGTCCACATACCGAAACGCATGAAGACCATGCTAAGGGGGAAGGGGCATATTAGACACTATAGAACGCATATGTTTAGATGGTGACTCGAGCACTCACGAGTAGGATGCAAGAGCGGTCGTCATCGCTCCGGAGATGACCTCCTCATCTTTCCGCAAGTCAGCGAGGGCAGCGAGGGGGAGACCCCAGTTGGCGACCTAGAGAAGAGGACGTGAGCGGGTCGGACAACGGAAAGTCCAGGCAGACGGACCGGTCCCCAGAAATGTGTGCCTATGAAATGCTGGTGAGCTGGCGGAGAATAAATGACGGTAACTGAAACGCACTGAAGAAGTATTCGCGGGCAGCAGGGGACTTGAGCCAGGTGAAGAAGCGGGCAGCCATGGTGGGAGAGGGTATCTTTCGAGAGCACGTCTGGCGTTGAGTCGACTCGAGCCACTTGGAACACTCTCTGCTCAGCGTCTATGCCCTTTCTGGGAAACATCCACGTGGCATGGGGCGCCCTACCCCACTAGTCCGAATTGGCCGGAGTTGCACCGTTCTCGGCGACCTCGACGACGGGGGACGACTCTGGGTGTGCTGCTCGTGCTGGGCTCTGCTGGCTGTCTGTATCTGGGTAGCTGGTGCATGATGGCTGACGATAGCGGGGCGTGGCTTGCTTTGTGTGCGTGTGGATGATGGAGAGAGAGGATTGGATTGTGAGCGAGACTGGAGGCTCCATCTGCCTCGTTGCAGGCTTCGGAGGCGCCAGAAGGGTCGTGCTCGAATGTGTCTCTCTCAGACGCCCCGTCCCTTTCCTCTCTCTCTGTCTCTCGTCCACTCTCCCCGGACGCCCTCCACATCCTCTCCTCGGCCTAATCCGCCTTCTCTGTGCGCTCCGCTCGTCGTCCACCACGACCTCTCCAAGCCATGCAGGCATTTCCCAACGGCGATCGGTACTATGGCCAGCAGCAGCCAGCCGGCTATTACCAACAGTTTCCTAGCTATGGCTACCCGCAGCCTGCGCCTCAGCAGCCCATCGCTGCTCCCTTTCCGCTCTATCCACCTCACTATGAGCAGATGCCCCCAAGCACACCGCACCTCCAGCCAGGGCGTCCGCGTCCCCTAGCACGTGAGTCCTCGAGGGCTTCCACTCCAGGCAGACCGGACGGAAGGCCGCTCAAGTCGGCCATGAAGCGTACCAAGACCCCAGACCGCCCTCCACCCTTGGCTCCTTCGCGCTCTTCGAGGGGGACGGCCAGAGTCTCTCCGACGCAAGAGAACCCGCTCAGGCTCTAGGTTGCGCTCCAATTCCATCCCACGTTTCGAACCCGGTGCGTGACTTCGCCGGTGCTGTTGTGGTCAGATCATCTCATATACATCTAGATCATCTCATCCTTACGCTGCGGTCCACCAACCAACTTGTTGTCGATAACCTCACGAACCACCAGATGGGTGACGAGCTCTCTGAAGAGGTCCTGCCCATTTGGCCGCGTGGCGCGAATTCCATCGAGAATCGCCGTGGCAAGTGGCAAATCGAGTTCGCGGGGACACCATGGTCCTGCAGTGGCCTCGATGCGATAATGTGGGATTATGGTTTCATAATCGGAGATTGTCCGCTGCTGACGTCCTACTCCGCGCTGCGGCAGGGCTGCCAAGATGATCTGCCGGCTCTATCTCGTGCTCGCTCGCCAGGTGCGTGTTGCGTGGGATACGCCACATGTGCACTCGCTGACATGGCTCCCAGGGCTATACGTACCTCTCAACCATCAACGTTGGCAACCCAGTACGTGTTCAAAGAGACACGCAGACGGGCGCAATTGCTGAGCATTACCTCTAGTGGAAGCCACCATCGATGGTGTTCGTCGACACGACTCCGGACTACGAAGCACTAGTGTTCCTGATCATGCTATCGAAGCGCGGTGACAGGCTAACGATCATCGACGGCCCCCCGGAATTGACACAGCAACTCGGGATCGAGCTACGCCGCAACTTTCCCCGCAGGATCACCACCGACCGCGCCACAGAGGACGGTTTGCACATTTTCGAGGTCAAGAAAGGCAGCTACGGCAGTAAGTACACCTCTATCTCCGCCTCCGCCCCCTCCATCGCCGTCGCGAGACTAACAACCCCGTCTTCCCTCCCCCGCCACACCCCTGTCTGCTGACGCGTGACAGTGCCGACGGTGGACAAGAGCATGCTGATCGCGTTCGTACTACACTTCTTCAACTCTGCGAACTTCCGCCTGAGCGGGAGCATTCCGATGGGCTCGCGGAACCCGTTCAACTTTGGGCACCGTAAGGAGATGTGGGTGTTCAAGAGCCTCCCGTGGCGACCGGGCACACGCGAAGAGCTTCGCCCCGAGAGCCGTCAAAGCCGCAACACTCCATGATCTCGGGTGCCAGGGCCCAGAATGACGGCGCTCGCGCGTTCCAGCCCCGTTGGTGTTTCGCAGGTTATGACTACATGAACGCATGAACGCACGAACCGTGGATGACTTCCGTGAACGTGACGAACGTCTGGGTTCTCGCTGCGCCTATGGTCGCCGCTTGGGCTGGTCCGCCCTATCGTCGTAGGGCGTTTCCCACTCTGTTGCTGTTGTCGTTATTGGGCTGTATAATGTGCTGTGTCTCTCGTGCTGGTACTGTATGCGCTCATCCACGTTGTAAATGACCTCACCGCTGTATATAAAGCTGTATCATGCCTTATAGATGACCCTTTTTCTTCCGTCCCCGGACGTCTGATCCGCGAACAGGTGGCTATCCACCAGCCCCCATCCAGGTGAGTTGGTCTCAACGATGAACGAACGGTATGAGCATCGTCGAAAACTACAACAGTTGACTGTCTACACGCAGCATCAAGTCCCGTACGTCCTCCGGAGTCAAGCACACATCGTCCTCTTCAGCGATCTCCTCCGTACCGTACTACAACGAAGCCGAATCAAAGTCTGTCCGAAGCGCGCGAGGAAAGGGGTATTTGGTGCCAATCAAAGCCGATGTCGGGAAACCACAAAACATTGGCCCGTCCTCTCCAATCTGTCGATCCATCGTCTACTTCTTCTTCTGGGCCTTCGTCTGCTTGGGCTGAGCCGTCGGGGCTGGCTGTGCGGTCCGGTTGGACTGGGTAGGCTGAATAGGAGTAGGCTGTCCTTGCGTCTGCGGGGTCGTCCCCGAGCCGGGCTGGGGCTTCGGGACCTTGACGTTAGATCGTGCCTGCGACGCGGTTGGCCCTGTCGGACCCCCTCGCGTTGCCCAGCCGTYGTCGTCGTCGTCGCCACTGTCACTACCGCCGGTAGCGCTGTCGTCGTCGGACGCCCGGTCGCTCACGAGTGCGCCAGCCAGTTCGGCAGCTTGGACAGGTTGCTCGCCAGCACCGTCGTCCGAGCTGTCGGACGGAGGGGCATATTACGTTAGTCCCAGGCTGCTGCGACAATGGGAACAAGCGCGGCAACGTACATGTTGCCACCGATTTGGGAGGGAGGTAGCAGGTCRCTGATCACCTCCGCCGCGCCGACTGTGGCGGGCGCGAGGGGGATCAGCGTAGGCGCAGCAGCGCAGAGGGCGCGCTTGTCGACGACCGCTGCGGGGACTGATGCGTCGGCGGGGAGGGGAGCGGCATTGGAGATGATCTCGACGGCCATGGTGAGATTCGTGAGCAGAGGAGCTCCGTCTGGTGTTGGGATGGGTGTGCTGTGAAGGTATGGGCCGAGGCCGAAATCTGGAGATTAAATAGGCCTGGTGCTGAGGCTTACTCCGTCTGAGGACCTCACTCTCGCACAGATTGTGGACGGATGACGTTACGGCACAGGCCCTCGACTCACGATGCCGCTGAGACACTGTATAAGGCGGCGCGGTAACTGGCATAACCCACGTACTCGACGGTTACTCAGGACCCAGTGCCTTGCGAATCGCGGAAGGAAGGACCTAGCCAGCTGAGTTCCGAGGTGGTTGAGGCGTATTCCAGAAGCTCTGGTGGCCTTGTAACGCGGTGCGGGAAGAAAGCACACGGACGCTGGTGTCCACCGGCACAGCAACGTCCATGACAGGTCCGCGCGGTATTCCAGTGAGTGGCGCACCAGATCCTTGTCAGTACAGGCCCACCCGGCGCTCAAAGTTTTTTGGGAGTAGAGAAGCTCCAAATGAAGGTCTATCGAAGTGCGCGCTGCATTGTGTTGGGTAATTCGGGATTGACAGACGTGTTTCAAGGCCACCACGGGTTGATATACTCGGGACCGATGCGATGTTGGGCACGGGGCAAACCTGAGCACCCTCGGAGGCAGCGAAGAGAGGGTTAGCATCACTGCATCACGAGCCCGAGCATGATCAGCCCGAGCGTTCGTGAGCACGTCACATCTCCGTCGGCGTTACCGTTCTGCTGCCAGTGCTGTGAACCCATGCCACGATTTTGAACCCAACGCACGGGAAGACCTGTCCAGGTGCTAGCCCTGCCAAGTCTCACTCTAAAATGTGACATTGTCCGACAGGTTCTGTGGCCATACACGGCACCGTTCACAGCTGGGCTGTGCCTCTTTCCATGACGGTGTGCATTCCGCTCATCAGTACTAGTAGTGGCGTACGGATGGTAATCCAGGGCAGAACCTTAAACCACAAACTGTGATGCCATCTCTTGAAGTGGTATGATCAGTGGACTACCGACCCGACGCAATAGCCCCCGCGTCGTAACCATCGGGTGTCCGTCGCGCCCTGAAGAGTATGAGAATGCCAAACACAGATACGATTCGAAAATCCGTATGCCGTCCCAACCGAGGAACATGTGTCAGCGATGCTACGGCGTACAGACTGAAAACCGAGCGACTATAAAGTCCGAAACAAGAGGGTATACAGCTACGAGACTAGGCCATTGTCCATCCAGGCCTTTCAAGTGGTCCGGTCAGTGCACTCCGTCGTTCCATCCTTGGGTATAGCTTAGAGTCAAAGCGGAGGTTGACAGCGGCGTCAGTTCGTAGGATGAGGTGGAGGCGGTGGGGGTTTCTTGACGCTTGCTCCCGCCCCGTTCTGTTTACCTCTAGGAATCCAAAAATCGTCATCCTCCTCCTCTTCGCAGGGCTCCCTGGAGCATATTATTGTGTCAGCGGACCAACACGAGGTAGTCAGAAGCATCGGCACTGGCGGAATACAACTCACGGGAGCGCTGAAGTTGGCGGCGGAGGCTGTTCAAGGCCGGCGTCATGACCGCGGGCGTCTTCAGGCGTGCTGATACCGTGTGGTCAGCGCGCACGTCGTATTTCAATCGTGGAGGAGTAGAGGAGGGCGTGGTGGTGAGGAAGGCTTACCTCAGGCGGTTCTGTCTCGGGGTTCCGAACGGTAGCCTATCAGAGGCAAGCTTGTCGAATTTCTCGACCCCGTCCGAGTCCTTCGTTGCAACGGGCGAAGTCTCAACAGAGCTAGCAGCCGATTCGTTCGCGGGCGTTTCGCTGGAGAGAAGAATGGTAGAGTCAGGATTTGTGCAAGACGGACAGTCGGCTATTGTATGCACCTGACAAGCGGGACTAGCAGGAGATTCGCGCTTGGATTGGATTCACACTCGCTGCTTGTCTGACAGAGACAACCTGCGCCTTCCGGTCCAAATGCCTTCGAATCAGGCTTGCTGGGGGGATCGTATGCCATGTTGCTCTGAGATGGCGGATGTCAAAGGTGGTATTGAGTTTTGGTGGTTGGAAGGGATGGTGGGATGCCGCGTGGTGGTACGGTGTGGAAGTCCTCAGGCTAGGCCCGGGTAGATATACTCACGCCCAAAATCACAAACTCAGAATGCGGTCAGTCTATGCACACAGCGCTTGTGATGGGTGCAGATAGAAATTCTGCGTATCGCCCTGGGCCATGGTGGCGCTGGCATCCATCCGGGAGGGGACGGAGCGAACCACGCCTCAGACGGTCCTCGTCAATGAAGGGTGCGCGCCCAGAGCTTCTGCACGGAAGATGTGGCCATTCTCTCAACCAGTTACACGCACAGCTGCCAGAGCTCCGAGTGCTCTGGGTCTACCGAAGCCTCCAAGTGGCTGAACAAGCCGCTGTACAGGGTCTAGCCGTTGGCAGCGCTAGGTGAGTTTGATGGCCTGATTTACACGCACATTGCGTCCTCGAGGCGTAAGAACGTGTAAGAGGGGCGCAAATGCAGTTGAAGGCCGCAGCCTCAACGCAAAGGCACGAACGTAGCGTTCAGAACGCCATCGAGCCGCATGGCGCAGAATGAACAGCAATCCGAGCATCTAACAATAACGTATACCTGGAATATGGGCCGTATCTACGGCGGCGCTAATGTAATTCTTCGGCAAACGTGGTTGTTCACCCGTATTAAATTTTGTGTTCCGTCATATTCGAAGCGGTGCTGGCTTTCTTTCGAAACGACCTCGGAAAGACGCACCAGCCGGGGATCTTCCATTGGACGCCGTCATATGTAGCGCCTTCATTGTGTTGTAGTCCGTGTTCAGCGCGGTGACCAAGGACCTCGTGAGACTGAAGATACGGCTCCGTGTACGACGCAGTAATTTGCACAAAGCTAAACAAACGCCCACACTGCACAGCTATATCGCTGCGTTGTTCGTGTCGTGCAAGAACGTTATGATATAATCGCCTGTGTAACAGGGCCCTGGTCTCATATTTGTCAGAATCTTGAACCTGCCAATCACATTGACCAAGGGAATGTAGGATAAGGGACGTCACCTGGTCCAACGTCTAATATGATTCGCTAGTTCTCCAACGTACATAGATGTAAGCGTACAGCTCAATGGCGGCAGTGCAATGTGTATCTGCAAGCGTCATTTGTGTACTCACATATGTAATCCCAGGTAACGGTTTTGCGCTCCGATATGATCTCGTGGTCCTAGTTCAACGTAAACGCGCTCTCAGGTACATGCGATGCAGAGAAAGTGTGCTCTTACCCGAGGAAGGTCATTTGGCTCGCATCAGCTGGGTTGCGTATCACGCGCTATCGCATGCGTGCCAAATATCGATGTGGATTTGGAATATAGACAAGAAAAGCACTCTGTACAAGTACACCCGCTTCCTGCACTGCTTGAATCACCGATGCTTCTACGAACGCTTCGCAGGTGCGGTGGTCTTCTTTGCTGGGAGTGATGGCACTTTTGACGCAACAGGCGTAGTCGAAGTGGCCTTTGAGGAGGACTGTGCCGTAGTAGGCGTGCCGGACGGCTTCGAGGGTACTGTTAGAGTTTTGCGCTTGCTGGCGCTAGCACCCGTGGTATACCCGCGCGGAATGAATCCATCATCTGAATCTGAAGAATATCTGAGGCGGTATCTCCGTTAGCTGCACCCAGGCCAATCGTAGCCTGTATCGGAACTAACATATCGCCATCCTCGGACGGAGTAGTGCTGACAGGGTGATGGTCAGACGATCAGGGCCACTATGACCACTGTACTTGCAACTCAAACTCACGAGCGCACTTCATCAACGTTCGCACTTGTCTCTTCTGCGGCGCCTGATAGATCCGTGCTCTTCACGACGCCAGCGGTTTCCTCCTCTCCAGAAGACCTGGACGAAACACTTTAGAGCACGATGAGGTGCAACTCTGGAAGCAGCCATTTGGAGTGCACCTTGTGAAAAGCGAAATGACACTATCGTGCTCTCTGAGGCTCCCGTGCGCCGGATGATGCGTTTCGCCGGAAGCACCGATATCGATTGAGGGGAGGGTCGTGACAGACGTCTCGGAGGCGACGGTATTCATTATGAGATGATTGAGGGTACAGTGATGCGTTAGGCGAGAGTTTCAAGCTGTGAGAGCGTTGACTGAGATGCATCACAGTAATGGTCGGAGGACAGAATCAAGCGGAATCCAGATAGACGAGCGAATCCCAAGCCAAGGGCCAGAAAGACAACAAAACCATCGTATGAACCAATACAGGCCAGAATAGGAACGTGCGATACCAGAGATGGCAGAGATGAATGAGACTAACCAGAGCTATCTGGCTCCAACAGAAGGCTTGACGTCGTATCCGTTCGACCGAGGGCAGAATCTCAACTTCGCAATAGCCTATCCCGCGTTCGACCTTATAGTAGTACCGAAAGTGTCTCCAAGAATGGGGGAATCAAAGAAGTTTGTCGGGATTTGCGATGGCAGTAAGCCTTAGTGCACTTCGCCGGGGGACGATGGAAGAAGGTCGGAGAGTAGCCAGCGCCCATTCATGATGATTGAGTCGTAAGCTCAAGTCGGTCCCGTTGCGCGAGGCGCTTCCAGTTTCAAATACTAAACTAATCCCAGGCCTAAAGGCGACACGGAGTATCCATATCCTGGCTGAAGAGAGATCACTTGCATACCGACCTTGACTCGCTAGTTGTCCCATGACTGATGTCGTTCCGTGTCAGACCCATTGCGAGGAGAGCAGCCGCTAGTGCTATAGGAGCCTGGAGAAACTGGCAAGTCGCAAAGGTCGCAGCAAACGCTTAAGATAAATGCACGCCGCCCAAGCGCTCACGCCACGTGCTTATTCTCCTTTGTCCCGTTCGGCGTTGAACGTTGAATGTTGAATGCGTGCGCACATTGATTGCAGGCCTCTAGTAGTAAGAACGGCGCACTCTCGTACGCATCAGTGGCGAAATCACGTTCGTCAAGGTACGCTTTGGTATATTTGGCCCTGCCAGGTTCAACAAGTACTGTGACTAATTCAACCCGGATTGACCAGTACTGGTCCTAGTGTACGAACCGACCAGTTCCGAGTCGAGTCTGACTCTCATGCGCAAGCACAGTGTCCAAACACAGAAGGGAAATGTATGATGGCATGCATTCCAGCGCTCAGAGCCCTCCATGGTTACGTGTCTTCTGCTTTTGCTTCTGCTCCTGAGCCTGAGCCGGTGGTGGCGGGCTCATGCCACTGGATGCACCACCGTTGCCCGTCTGCTCTGTCCGCCTCCCGACAGGGAATACCCTCTTGAGCTTCGAGAATAGCGACCGGGTGCTGCTGGGCGCAGTCAAGGGCTGGCGCTCTACGCTCGGACGGGGTGGTGCTGCACGACCAGATGCAGCAGCCTGAGACGGCTTGGATTGATCCCGAGGCGGCGGGATGGTAATTGTTAAGCCAGGCGCAGTGGGGGAATGGTTCTGAACCAGAGATGGTTTAAACGCTGGGCCCTGTTTGTCCCCGTCTCAGTAAAAGCAAAACTTCGCTCAAGATAATTATCACCTACAGGCTGGCTTGCCGAGATCCGGCCTGCAGAAGCGGAGACCTCGCGTTGCGCTTGCATATGAGAAGGAGGCGGGACTTTAGGCACATTTTGTGCCTCCGGGTTCTGAGGACCGTCGAGGGACACTGCTTTGGCGTACCTGGTCGGACTTCCCACACCAGGCTTAGTACTGATCCTCGTTCCTTGAGATTCGAGGCCTCTCGGGATGTACATGTCGTCGTCGTCATCTGAATACTCGCTATCAGAGGAAGGCGCGATGGGTGTTCGAACATCCCTCCTAGGAAACGACATGAGTAGTGAGTGCAGCGAAACGTGGGGAGCGTAGTATAACTGACTGGACAATTAGGGCTTCTTGAAGGCTGCTTCCGCTATCGTCCTCTTCGAGGCTTTTCACCATTGTAATGACGGCATCTTTGGATATACCCGCGTCCGGCGAGGATTGAGGAACGTCTACGACCTCGATGCTAATCTCAGGCAATCAACATCACACGCGCTGGACGGAGGTTCATAGTGACGCTGACCTCGGCACCTCCTTACAACCGCCCAGGGGCACTCCTAGGTCTTCGGTGACGACGTCCAATTCGGCGGCTCGATCGAAGGCGGCCTTTCCGGCTCGATCGCTGAGAGCGGGAAAGGATCTATCGCAGGGAAGGTTGTCCACACTAATAGCCACATGCTGCCTGTTGGAGGCAGAGACCGAGATGACTGTTGAATGGCTCATCGTGTCGAGGCTAGATGGACAAGGAACAAGCCGCTGTTTATGTTCATCTTGCAAATATATAAGTAGGGCACGCCCGAGCCCGAATGTCTTCTGTCCTGACGATGTGATTGCATCTGTCGCGCTCTAAGGGAATGCCCAATACTATGAGATCATGTGGGACAGCCCGGGCCCGGCGTGGGGCTGGACTCCCTACACACGCATTAGAAGCATACTGTAGTGCCTCTGGACGTAGCCGCACTGACATATGGCTGGAAGACGTCTGACTGACGGGCCTGTTCGCGATAAGATGAACCTTATATCAAGTCATTGAACTATGGGCGAAAATGGCTGTGGGAGTGTAGTGCGAACGCTTGCACTCAAGTCAAGGCATTCTGCAAATTCGCTCCCTCGCATGGGTATGATTTCTGCGTGTTCTACAAGCCTCCGAAGGAGATCAGAGGCTCCTGTGGGATATCGACGGCCCCTGTACAGATACAGTGGGGTACGTTACCATAGCAGCAGTGAGTTCACAACGTCCACTATCGATGATGGTGACACCCGTTCGGGCCCATTGTGGCTTGTGTACCGATTGCCGTGATGGCTTCCTAGATTGAGCACGGTATATCCAGCTTGTAGTGACTATTTGTTTGCTATGGTCGTGGACGAAGGACGGCCCGAAGCTGTTGAGTGTTCGTCGGAGGTTGGACCGAGGAGAGCCTGGGGGGCCTGGCAGTGGATGTTCATGCCAATGGCCTCCTCGGAGTCGGAGTGTCGGACTAGGAGCTTGGCGCCTACTGCACTGTGGCTGTTCGTGGCTCGGTCGGCTATGCCGGGTACGCCTCTGCCCAGTGCCAGTGAACTTTGAAGTTGCACAGTCTTGCACTGGACCACTCAGTGCGTAACCCGGTAGGCTCGTCATGGTACTCGCGCCCTGGATCCTGTTCAATCCCGAACACATCGCCTCGGGTGAACCTATGGGGTATGTATTAGCGTTCTGTCAGACGCAATCTTCTGCCGCAATGAACGTGTCGGGCGTTGAACCACAATAAATGCAAGCTGGGCTGTACAGACATGTGCATCGATCCTGCGCAGCAGCTTCCTTCTACCTCTCTATGACTTAGGCCCTCTGGTGGCTCCGCTAGCCAGTGCAAGGAGTACAGCCTTTCCAACGCTTTCCCAAGGTGTGTTACAACCGCCGGTGCTCTACTCGAAGGGCCTTCACTGAACAATAGTTGGAACGTCCGAGGTGACGCCGCATCATAACCTTCTGGACGTTTTCGCCGCTCAGAGTCCTAGGAACCCTTTTAACACATGATGCTGTCACCACTGGCACTGCGGCGCGAAATGTCATTTCGCGGATGCATTCTTCTTCCGAAGCGCACTGACGATTCCAGTGTGATCGGAAAATAAAACAAGTTCTCCATCTTCTTTCCACCCCATTCTAGGGAGGCACAAATCGACCCATGCACTGAAATGTTCCATTGCAGGTATGATCCCCTCCTTCACACACAGCATTCAAGAGAACGGAAGGCGCGGATTGCTGAGTATTGTGCCGGAGCATCGTGCCCAGCATGTCCTGCAAGCGGCATGGTCGCCACCCACCCCTAATGGTGGGGGAACATGTATAAATATCTCCGTGGTAGTAGGTATACATGATTATGATCCCCCCCCTTCCCTCTCTCTGGTGGTTCGCTGACGTTGACAATGGCTGGGCCTCTTCACGATAGAACGACTCTACAGGATGGCTTTGGTACTGTGGGTGACGCAAACAAATGCCGGGACTTGGTCTGCGTTGCGGATAAGCACTTCGAACATCCTCCCGCTCCAAGAGTCGTCCCGATGACGCCCTCTCAGAATAACCGCTACGAGAGATCGATGTTGTATGCTTCCAGTGTCCCCATCATGACATAGACATTCGACCTGAATTTCATTGCATAGGGTCACTCCGCAGTTTCTCACTGTGCGGAAAGGCATGTGGTCTCCGGCTCCCCTTGAACGGTGCGTGCAGGCGTGACGCCACAAGTACGCCACTGTGCGTTTCTAACGCTCGTCGTCACGGTCAGATGGATATCATCTGGCTGGTCAAAGGAGATTAACCCTGAAGGCTCCCCATACTACGTCAACAGAGAGAAACGCTTCATCACCGACACCCCCATGGATGATGAAGCGTGCTTGCAATTCTGGATGGAACGAATTGCAGCGCAAGTCAAGGAAGTCGACATAGACCTACCGGAGGATTACGAGGTCTTCATCAGCCCGGACGCAACAGGGTACATCTGCCGATACTATTTCGTCGACCATATGATCTGCAACGTATTCTGGCTCGAAGACATCGAACCGTGCACGAACGAACTTGACTTGTTCCCCGCTTGCTCTGAAGATCATCTGAGTAATTCACCGTGCCATTGATTTCGCGACGATAGGCACTCATCGACGTTCTCTTCGAACAGGCTACTTGCTCCAGGAACAATACTGGAGACATTGTGAATTCTTCCCGCACCACCCGGTGCGACCGATTTTGAGACACGAACTGAAGCAAGTGTTCAATCAGGCTAGGACGGGTAAATCTAGCCAGAGAAGTCTGCCTACAACGAAGAGCTGAAACTTATCCCGTGCTAGATCTCTTGACCTCGTCACTGTCGACGTTCCCCTATGGCGCAACTGACTGCGAGCAATTTTTGAATATATTGGAAACGGACTGTACGTCGAGACACCCGTGGCCCTATGAGAGTCGTGCTGACGATCCCGGTCGCCGCAGCTGAGAATAACCAGTATAGCAACTGGACAGCCGGTTCGTTACATATGATCAATCCGGAGACATCTCACTCATGAACCCTCCTCAGCACGACTGTGGGCGACGATTGGTGAGAGGGAATCGCTACTGAGATCGCCTTGCATCTGACAGGGCCTGTAGCTAGACACAGGTACAACACGTTCCACGGGGAAGACTATGCCAGAATCTCGCGGGACCAGAAAAGGTACGACAAACCGACTCCCCAGCGCACCGGGGCGATGGAGATAGGCACTGTGCTCCTATTCAACATGCCCGTCCGACGGGCGGAGGAGCTGGACCAGCTGTTCATCGACGATATCGCATTCGGCATGCACTGGCGAGAATTCGCAGCTGCGATTTTGAAAGAATGGCATGATACTTCAATGCTGGTACGTCGAGATCGTGCCACATCCTCCCGAGACGCACATTACTGACCATTAAATCAGGCGATGGGATTGACGATGTACGTCACTTCGACGAGATATTCGACTCACGCACTCACACGCTGCTTCCGACAGTGCTAACGTAGTGTCCGCATTGCGCCCGACAAACTTCATCTCAGCCTCGTTCGGTTCGATGTCTGCCATTCTCGCTTTGGGTGGACTCGCTGCCAGCGCCCTGCTCTCGCAGCGATACGCGGGAGCAGACAAGTTCAGCGCGGCAGCGGCGGTGCGTCAATTCCCTGCAGTCTGACCGGCCACTTACCCGCTCACGTATTTCCCCGGCCTCTCACCAGGCTGACCATCTTGCACTCCTCGAGCATCCGACTTTCGGGTTCGGCCACATTGCAATGATTCACTGTATGCCCCGCGGGATGGTGTTCTGGTCGATGATCTTCCTCGCTGGGCATCTTCTCAGCACGTTTGTGACCTTGCAGGGAATAATCGTACAGGTGCCTGCTATGTTGATGGTCCTCGCATTCCTGACCGCTATGTTCAAAACAGATAGGATCCTCCGAAGCGGCCATGATATTTGACGTCCACGGTCCCAACGCGCCGGTGCAAGTCGTCATGCCAGCGTACTTTCTGCTCTGCCTTTACATTGTATCGCTTGTGAGCTGAGGTTTTCCGTTCTGTGGGGTTGTTGTCAGCAGACTTGCCAGCTTGCCTCGTTATTTATACACGGCCGCCTCGCCTCGATGTATGTTGTTACTGCTCCTGTTCATAGGAACTGACGCGGGCCCGAAACTCACCAGTAAAGGACGGAATTGCACGGAGCTTTCGTCGCATTGGCTCTCCAATGACGGGCGTAGCGCAGATAATGAGATAGAGTCACGAACCATCCCAGCAAAAGGATACATTACACAAGAACAGCAACAAGTCATCATACCATCTTCACCACCTTGCTGCCGTCTACTAGGCCAGCGAGGCTCTTCGCATGCACCTTCCCTTGACTGTCCCGGCGGGCCAGGAGCTCGTCCCACCACCCGAACAGGAAGTCCCGAGCGATGAGCTTGAACCATGGAGTAAAGGAGTTCGCTGTGCAGTCGGTCAACCGGTGATACGTTGTCCGGAGGAGAGTGGGACGTACAAGGATCCTCAAACATGGCCTGGAGCTCCGCCTTGTCGACGTACTTGTAATCCCGGATCTCGTTCAGGTTCGGCGTCACGCTGACGTCCGCCGTGAGGAAAAGGATGTAATCGACTACGGAGCGCCGTCGCGTCAGTCCGGTCCCCCGTCGGGATTATGTTGGATGGCTGTCCCGCGCTCACCTTCGTGCTCCCCCCAAAGGCCGTCGGAGGGCGCCAAGTAGTGTATCCGGGTCAAGTACTGGAACTCGTCAATCGGCGTTTGGCTCTTCGGGATGCCGAGCTCGTGTTCGAGCTTGCGCGACGCGGCGACGCGGACACCGAGCTGGTCCTTCTCGACCTTTTCCTCCTCAAAGTCGTCGAGCGGGTGCGAGCAGCAAGTGTTCGTCCACATGTCCGGGAACGTGATCTTCTCGGTCGCGCGCTGCTGGAGGAGCAGCTTGCCGTCGCTCGGACGGAACACAAACGCGGAGAAGGCGCGGTGCAGAAGGCCCTTGTTGATGTTCTCCATGAGGTGGCCTGTGGCGGACACGCGTTTTCGTGAGCTGATTGTCCGGGGACGGCGTAGACAGACGGAGCAATACATACATGTCTTCTTGTCAGCAGCGCCTAGCGCGCGGTCCTCCTCGTCGACGAGGATACACCTCTCCTCCATAAGACGGGTCTGTTCCGGGTCATATCCGGCGGCAAGGTCGATGGACTTGAGGACGGCGCGGGAGGCTTCGACAGCGCGAGAGGTCATGGTATGAGAGAATCGGAGTCTGTACGAGGTTGGGGGTATTGTTCTAGGACGGATGGTGGTGGAAAAGAGCGAAGCCAGATAACGGCTCATGTAAAAGCGAATTCGAGCTGGGGTCGCAGTCACGGTGGTCCGACACGATTGCCATCTCGCCAAATCTTTAGCAGAGTCGCTCGTCCCCTCATCCGACCGCTTTATTCGCTTATGTAATACTAGACCAACGGCGCCTCCCTCGTCCTCAGCCAATCGCAGCGTTCTTGTCCCTGAAACGGACGCGGCTCGAACGTTTGCAGACAATTCGAAGCAGGTTTCTGGCTTTCATGCACATGGCAGCACGCGCGAGGAGAGCACAATGTTCTCAGCGTTAACAATTGCAACGTAACAGTACATCCCGGTTCACTCGGAGATTTGTATCGCATCTCAGTCCGGGACAACATCGAATTGTAGCACGCTCATCGCGATCACTTCACACGAATCTTGAGCATTCCGTACGGCTCCTTCTGACCTACGGCAATAAGGTCCTTTGTCGACAGAACTGATGGTGGGTGGTCAGATGAGTAGCGTTGTCTGCCAAGGGAGGGCAATACTGACCTAAACAGTGGTAAAAGGCAGCAGCTGCGACACGCCTTGTGCTAGTAGCCTTCAGGACGACATCGTCGAAGGGCACCTCGGACGTCGCGGAGGGGTACGCCCGTGCTTGCATCTTTACGTATCTACCGATATCGGGTAAGCGTCGAGCGTTGGGTCCATTTAGGAAACTGACATACTCTAAGAAGTTGAATGAGTTGCGTTCGAGGGTCAAGACGTTGGATTGTTGGGACTCTTCCACCGGCTCCTCCTCCGGGACTACAATTTATGTTTCGAAGTGAGCATGCAATATTGGACACTTCACTTCCACTCGAGCGTACTCACCATTGAACTGGAAGTCCTCTCCGCCGACCTGAGAGCTTCTCAAGCCTATGGACGCCGGAGAAGGAGGTACGTTCCCAATCCCGGACAGCCGGAAGCTCTCACGTCTGCTCCCAACTGAGACGCCTCGCTTGCTTACGGGCCGGAGAGCACTGAACGCGTCGCTCCCATCGAAGTCATATGGAGCTCCAGCTACTGAGGAACTGGGGCCCGCGTGGTCCCATGGGAAGAAGGTGCTACGCTGAGACGCGGATACGTCCTGGGTCGGCCTGACGTCAAAATCGAAGTGACTGCCGAGGGCGGAAGGTGGCCGCGAGCCACGGCGCGCTTGGCCAGGTTCCTGCAATCGGTGTGAACATCGATAATGTACCATTTCACGAACATGCGAACATGTTCGTACCTCGGACGAACGCATCCTAGAATCGAAGTTGAAGTCTCCTCCCGGTTGGGCTTCTCCTTTGTCAGTGGCAAAGCTCATGTGAGCCATCTATGGCACTCACGATAGTCACCAAAGTCTCCTGCACCATGCCCAAGCACTGCATCTCGATCAACGTCCATGCGGAAGTCGTCGGCGTGTGGAGGGGCCACTGGTTCTTCCACTCCTGCGACAGCGTTGTCTGAGAGTCTACGCCGCTTCCTTGGCGGCTCTCCTGCGAGTACGGCGTTGGTACCGGGAGGTTGCGAGGGCCGGTCTGACTCACCTTGAAGTTCCACGCGCAATTCGCCGGAACGAGCCTCGACCTGTAGTCGGAAGTTCTCCAACCAGAAGTCTACGAGCACTGGAGCCTCCACTGTCGAACCGCAGCTATTAGTTACGCCCGACAATGGACAAAATCCTGATACTGCTCACCTCCCTTTGGCGCACCATATATCATCTCCTCAATCAGTTTGCAATTGTCCTTTTCGAGTTTCTTCTGCGCAAGTTCACGCTTGAGGTGCTCTTGCTCCTGCACGTAGTTCGCCCGAGCCATCTGGGTTGACGTTGAGTAACACTCTTCACAGCGAAGTGGATTGCCATACCTTCAACTCGTCGTCTGTCAGCTCCGTCCTAGAATCAAGAAGCAGTCTAACACGCTTCGGTTTGCGCTGACTAGGCTTGCCATCTTGCACGCCTTGATCGTCAGGGCTCAACGGGGCAAGCGGCACAATTACTGAACCTGATGGAGGGAGGCTACCTATGTGATGAATCAGAGAAGGGCTCATACGATGGTCATGGAACAATTCTTACCTCGACCAAACAGCTCGGGTGACGTCGCAGGCTCTACGGGCAGCATTTCTACATCTTGCGCATCGAAGCGGAAGTCTTCACCCAATCCCATGTTCAAGTCAAACGTGCCGCCATCCTGACCGAGCTCGAAAGCATTGGGCATCGCCTGTGCGCTGCGATGCGGTTATGTCAAGGTGAAAACACGAAGAATTCTGAACATTCGTACCCAAGCTGTGTCTGGGGCGCCGAAACTCCCCAGTCCTCTCCCAGCTCCCGTGCAAGCTCGTCGCCAATGTCGGCACCGCCAGCGCCCTCAGGGAGCGCGAAGACGTTATCGTCAAAGCCAAACCCGAAACCGCCATCAAACTGCGAGGATGAGGGGCCGACGCCACCCCCGAGAGCACTCCCCCGGACAGAGTCGCTGTGCGATCCTGTGAGCAGATGGTCATGGTGCTCATCCAGCGTGTGCAGCGCGCGAGCATGCTCGACGATTGCGGAGGAGGGTGCGTCCTTCTGCTTCTGTTTGCCCTTGTTCTTTGCTTTCTTCGACTTCGGATCGTAGTCCTCGTCAGACACTTCCACATCTTCAACTTGCACTACTGCAATATTAGCGAAGTAGAGAACAACTGCCGTCGAGTCCTTACGTTCTGGAGCTGTCCCGTCCCACCCCTTGCGCATGGTCAATGACATGATGACTTGGAACACAATATCGTACTCACGACGACGAAGACGCTATCAAAATCAATCCCGAAGGCCGCTCCAGGGTCGGCAGTGAGGGTGAGAGCCTCTGCGCTGTTCAGGGTCGGACAATTAGACGGCGTTTTGGGACGAGCCCTGGCACCGATTCCTACCGGAGAGTTGGCTGGCCCATCTGCAACTGGGCAGCACCCGCAGACATTGCGCTGAGGTCCTGCACGGCCTTCTTCAATGCATTGAAGCAGGTGTGTACGTCCGCAAAGAACAATTCTTGCTTGACTGACGCATATAGCCAGGAGTTAGCCCACCCGAAGTTGCGTACGCTCCGTGTTTACCTTTGTAGACCCTTGTGGCGACCACCGTGTCAGCTATATGCCACACCAGGTGGACTCTTCACAGGTGCGTGAAACATACCGAGCGACACCGATCATCAGATTACTAGATAGACGCAGCGCAAGCGGCTCCGCTGGTTCTGCAATGAGGTCACATAGCTGAGATATGTCGGCCGTCAACACAGAACGTTTGGGGAGCTTTCTGAAGGAGGACTTGGGCCCAAGAGTCGCGGCAAGCCTGAGTGAGGATTGAGGCAAGTGTGACACACAGCTATAGCCAATGATACACACCATAGCAGTCCATAACCACTGTCCCTGCGCTCTAACAAGTCCGGTGAAAAGAACATGAGTCAGGTAAGACGGAATGGGGAGAGAGCTGCGCGGAACGAAGGAAAGAGGACGAGTGGAGGATGATCAATGGCAGTATCGAGGAGCACGAGCGGCGGAAGGTTAGCTCGGGTGTATGTCCCTGCAACACTGGCGGGAGTATCGCAACGATACGGAATCAAGTTTTCCAAATATGTGTGGCTTCGCAGAAAGCAGATTCACGGATCAGGACGCCGATACAGATACAATGCATGTCAACATATGGAGCTCGATTCTTCCCTGGCGGATGTTCGATAATCAGCAAATTTGCGTATGTAGCGTGAAGCAGTTGGTGCATTTGCTCACAATAGGCTACACCCTTGTCCAACGCTTCCCGCCATAACTAACCAATCTGGCGAACAAATCGTCACGCGAGCCGACGAACAAGAACTTCACTTCTTTTTCTGCTCGGCTGCCGTCCGGACCCGTTTCGGCATAGTGAATCTCAATGCCTTTCATGAGGGAGCTCTTCTTGACTCCCGTCACGTCTGCGAGAGGAATGGATATCGTGGGACTGGACGACAGCAAGGGAGTGAAGAAGATCATCGATGGCGTCAGCGTGACTAGTCCCGGACGCTGCTTCAGCTGGGCAGGGAATGCTGTCAGAAGAAGTCGGATCAGTGACATCCGATCGACGTGCAGCGGAAGGCGAAGACGCACTATGTGTCTCGATGCGAGCCTCTGCTGTATTCTGTAGCGCGACCTCCTTGGACGCCATCGGATGCAGTGCAGCCTTCCAGTTCTCCGCCTGCTTCCACTGTAGTTCGTCGTCCGTCGTCAGAACTTCCGCTGGACTAATAACATAGAATCATCGTACCTGGCCGTCTTTGAGTATCTTCTTCACCTCGCTCGTGCGCTCCTTGGTAGACGCGAGACGGTCTCCCCATTTGTTCCAATCTATCGACGAGCTGTTGCTCTTTTCGGGCTTGCGCCGTTCATCGGCACCTGCCACGCTCATGACGCTCGCCCCCGAAGACCGTCGTCTCCCTTTACGCCGTTTAGGTCGCACAGGAAGTCCTCGAGCAACACGCTGAGAAATAAGCTCCATCGCATACTCGGCGTCGGTAGGTACACTCGATAGCGGGGGCGGGATGCTGCGACGTGTCAATAACACTCATGTTGGCGGTGAGACAAGGTACACTCACCGCCGCCTCTCAGAAGGGGGAATTGCAGCTAGCACGGGTATCACATGCCAGAAGAATCCACCGGCGAGAAACCCGACGTATCTGATCAAGTACTTCGCAGGGAGCATGCCTAGCACAAACCAACAAAACAGCACCTGCTCGCACATTTGTGAATAAGAATCCGCAAACGCTTGGATCTCAGTTCTGTAGTAGTATATACTCACCGCGCCGTAGAACACCGAAGCGCTTGGGTTTCGCCAGAGGAATATGCTAGTTCACGCAATTCAGTGTTCGGCACCCTGTCCGTAATGCGCGCCCTAGGGCAACATACTTCTTGATACGCTCGAGCAAGTCGGCTGCTTCGCTCAGTAAGTACAGTCCTAAGCGCTTCAAATCTTCCTCTTCTACATTGGCCGTCAGGTCCTGGACCTCATGATTCGCATCTGGCTGTTCCGTAGCGATGCTGTGTATGCTCGCCGAGTCGCTCGCATTCGCTTTGTTGTCCTCCTCGGAATTGTTCTTCTGTCCGCCTTTCGCCTTCTTCAATTTCCGGGTGTGCCTGTAGTCTCTGAAGAGATCCCACATATCCTTCACACCCAGAGAAGGAGAGACGGAAAGCCGTGTGGCGAGCATACTACCGAAGGTGTTGGAACGGTCGATACGATTGCGGTGCGCACGTAATTCCTCGAGGCTAGGGTAGGGATGAAGCCTTCGTCGCAGCAGGGGGTAGAGCAGACATAGCATGAGCGCAGAGAAGAGCAGTCCGTGGTACCAGAGGATCCAATAGAGCTATGGACGAAAGCGCGCTAGAAGTTATGGCTACATCAAGACATTTGGGCTGCAAGCGTGAACTTACAGCGCAATAAGCAAAACTCTTCTTCGTATCTTGCCAAGTTGCCAGCCGGAGTATTGGAAGCAGCAACATACTATACAACGGTTCGAGTGCGACGTACAACCTTTGCGCGGTCTGTTTGAGCCGACTGAGACTGAATTCAGGCGGGGGTGGCCGAGGAGGGGGCAGGAGGGGGAGGAAGAAATCCTGCAACAATCGTTCTGGATTGATGTAGGTTCAGGCGAGCGTACACCCTCGCGACTTACCACTGCGATGCGTTCAGAGAGCGATCTCGTACCAGTCCACGATTCCGAGGTAGTCGAAGTGGGTGGTGCGTCGCCAGAGGGAGCTAAGGTATCAGACAAGGCGGGCGCACTCGCCGACGCTGTGCGCGCGACATTGGAGGACGAYGAAAGCGAATCCGTCGCCCGGACTTCCCTCACATACTATTCGCGCGTGTCAAGGTGTTCCTGTCCAGGGCTTGAGAAGCATCGCGACTCACAGTAGAGAACAGGTGCAGAAATCGGTCGATCTCCTCGTCATCATATAGCTCGCGCAGCTGGACTTCCGAGAGCTCCTCCTCGTCCTTCGCACTTAAGAGATTAACCGTAGAGCTCGACGCCCCGAAGTCCCCGCCCTCAGCGGTTGGGACCACATCGTCGTCTTCGCCCGACTCTGCGCTCGAGTCGTCTTCTGCTGGCGGGGAGACCACCACCGCGCTCGGCCGAGGTGGGAGAGGGGGANGGCACGCCGGTGCCCTGCGTTCGGCCTTGATTCGGCGGCGGAGGCATMAGCCCTCCGACGTTGTCTGCGAAGCTCATACCTAGCGTTATACCTCAGAGGCGAACCCAGCGCACGCCAGAAACAGCCGCAGGGGAGAGCGGGAGATGTTCAAGCCAGGGAGGTTCAGACGTAGTCCAAAAATAAGGGCCATTGGACGGCTACCGCCAGGCACGGTGCCGCGCACTGCTTGCGAAGTTGCGATCAATAACTTGTATAAGGCGCCAGGTGTGCGTGCGGGCGAATTATGTACTGGTATGTCTTTAATCGACGGCAATAGCCAATGAAGGGCGCCGAAGTGCGTATGAGAACCAGAGCTACCAGGAGACCAAAGCAGCGCTGATGTTCTAAGATTTTAATACCAGTGAGTTTTGCTGGACGACGGAACGCAAGCTGAACGTGAAAGCGTTTCTCATTAGGCGCCCACATTCATTCGCGTCCACGTGACGTTAACGCGTGTGTGGGCGCTTGTGGATGCGTGTGGTTATGGCTTCAAGTGGTTGCGCTACTTGCAACTTACGACTCTCATCCCTCCTCACCGTCGCGGCCTACAACATGTTGGAGGTGCAAGAAATTTCGAGGAAGTTACAAGACGATGAGATACAAGGAGTGAGAAAAGGGCGGTAGGTCATATATGTTACAGGGAGTCAAGGAGATATCGGCACTCATATTCAGGCTAAGGCCTAGGATTCTGAATTGAACCTCCAGATATCCGGCCTTGGGTGGCAAACGCGACCACAAAACTGCCTACGTATCGCTGACTGCGAAACACAGCACTGTGAAATGTCTAGGGAGGGGTAAACCCTAGTAACTCAAGCGGTAGCGGGCGCTGCCACACGAGTGCAATACTTCTTGTGGCGCTTCCAGTCTGCCATCTGCGGTATCCATATTGTGAGTTACTCGTACTGTATGCGTATGGCCCTGGAACTTGCCTGACAGCTCCGCGAACAGTACAGGATTGCCTGTGCCGCCACTTGTTCAGCTATCATGACATAGCGAAGTCGCCATACATGCCTACCTTGCAAGCTGCACAACGCGAAAGATTGCTGAGGCTGTTGCTGATCCTCGGGCACTGCCATGTCGAAGACGCCGTTAGCGGTCAGACGTTCGGTGAGTGATACCTTTGACCTACGTCGTAGTGGCCGCACGAGATGTTGTCTGGTGCACCTTGCTCGCGGATCTCCCGCGCGGCTTTGAGGTCACCCTTCATCTCGTACAGCCTACCCAGATTGTCTCGGGTCACTGCGAGATCGGCAGCGGGACCATTGGATACCCGGACTCGCAACGCCCTGTTGAGGTAGTGCTCCGCCTGGTCAAGGCGTCCCATTTTGAGGTACAACTCCCCAAGTCCATTGCAGGACACAGCGGTGGTGACATGGCCAGGGCCCACACCTGCATCTTTGAGCCGTATGGCCTCCAGAAAGGCTTGTTCTGCGCCAGCTAGGTCTCCCTGGCGTTCGAGGTGCAGTGCCCTGTTTTGCAACGCAACGCCGTCTGTGAGGCCCAGAGCGGCCCCTGCAGAGGGATTGACGTTGACCGAGACGTTCATGCCTGTGTAGTGGGTGAGCGAGAAAGAGGATGTGAACTCTCTGAGACCAAGAGTCGGGCAGGGTGCAATGCAGAGCGGAAGATTTATTCGAGAGTTTCCGAGACTGAGTCGAATACAAAACAGCGGAACGGTCAGGGATGTGGCTAAGCGCCCAAGGGCTGCCGGGGTGGATGAGAGCGCGTGACGGCTGGGAGAGGGGAGAATATTTGCGTTTGTTTTTATTGTGGCTGGGCTGGGAGAGCCAACGGGCCTGGACAGAGCGTTCCTTCTCCAGCCTCCACAACCACACCAGACATCCGTCCGCTAACACACCGCTTAGACCCGTTCCTTGCTATATATCTCCAGCGTTCTCTCCTTCCCTACACTCGCCATCCAACATGGCTTCATCATCCTCATCATCCCCCGAGCTCTCCGCAGCCCTCGCGGCCTCATCATCACAAGAATATTCTGTACAATACTCTGAACTCAGTCAAGATGAGGTACTCGAGGATCTCTCCAGGTGAGCCATTCAGCGCCATTCGTCCCCGTTCGTCGCTAAAACATTTCCAGTCGTTTTATCCTCAACCTTCCTGACGAGGAGCTAGCATCAGTAGAGCGAGTGTGCTTCCAGGTTGAGCAAGCGTGAGTGTTCTTCTTTTCGCATCAATCATCGCTCTTCTTCATCTCCTTCATCTCTTCCATCCAGCCACTGGTATTATGAGGACTTCATCCGGGAGCAAAACCCGTCGAAGTTCCCATCATACTCCCTGAAATCATTTTCAGAAGCTCTATTTCATGCATGCCCCCTCCTCGCGCATTTGGCGGATGATCATGACAAGTCGTTCGCATCCTTCATGAAGTACAAGACTCGTGTGCCAGTATGTGGCGCGATCATGCTCAACGATACCTGGGATAAGGTAGTCTCGCTCAGTTGTGGCAATGAGCTAAATGCTTACGTAAGAGCTACCGCAGTGCGTACTGGTCAAGGGCTGGAAATCCTCAGCGGGATGGGGTTTTCCAAAAGGGAAGATCAACGAGCAAGAGCCAAAGCATCGATGTGCTATCCGAGAGGTGTGTACGCCACACATGCGAGAGGCTCATCGCTGACTCAGACGCCACATCGCCTCTAAGGTGCTCGAAGAGACCGGGTATGACCTGGAAAAACAACTCGACCCGGAAAATGTTATCGAAATGCATATTAAAGAGCAGTCAATCTCGTTGTACATCGTGCCAGGAGTGCCGGAGGACTTCCCGTTCAAGACCAGGACGCGCAAGGAGATTAGCGTGAGTACTCGCCTTATCGTCTGTAAAACCGGCCATCTCATCTCTACGTGCAGAAAATCGCATGGTTCAAATTGAGTGATCTCCCAACCTGGAAGCGCAATAAAGCAACACCGGGCAAATTCTATCTCATCTCCCCGTTCATTGGGTGAGTATCATTCGATCTTGATTGTACTTCCACTAATGGCGTCCTCCAGCCCGTTGAAAGCTTTTGTCCATGATCGCAAGCCTCGCAACCTATCCAAGAAAGCGCTCAGGTCACAGGGCGCTCCGGTGCTTGAGGAACTTCACGCATCGAGTGAAGAAGACGCCAACCTTCAACAATCTCCCTCATCTCTCATTGACTCGAACGCGCAGGAGTTGAGCTCCCAGTCTTCGTCCGCCGATAATGGCGAACCGCATACCCCGTCCCCACAGTACAGCGCTGCGCGAGTACATCAGACGACGTTTGACACTGGCGATACGGCTAGTGTAGAGAACCCCATCGCCAACGCGTTGAACACAGAAAGCCTAGACCCTCACTTCGCTAACTTGCTCAACTCGCTCACACGCTCAGCCGCGTCATTGTCTGTCGGCGAACCCAAGGTGCAGCTGGTCACCGCGGAAACAATGCCCGCTCTGCCTACCTCCACTTCTGCCGTCCCTGGCCCATCCCCACTAGACCCTGCTGTCAGCCCTGATTGGTCGGCTCGTGCGCCACCGAAGTCAAGCAATTTCCCACGCGAGACTTTGTCTCACGCAAGGTCATCGCCTACCGTCTTGGCACAATCGCCTGAGCGCGTCCCAACGCAGCCCGCCGCCTCAGAAACGCCTGCGGAAACCATATCCCCCACGCTGCAGGGTCCTCGACATGGTCGTCGCGGCTCTTCCTCCAAGGCGGATTTGTCACCCTACCTGTCTCGTCCCAAGGGCATCTCCAAGGAGATGAAGTACATCTCCATGTTGGAGAGCGTGGTTCAGGAATCCGACAGAGCCACCTCGCGGATGGGCCATCGCCCTACGATGCCTCCTACTCAAGGATTTGCCGCGTATCCTCCCGCCCCGCCGCCCTCGGTGCCCCCCGAGATGATTTATTCCTCTACACCTGTCGCTCCGCCGCAGATGCCTCACCTTCCGAACCAGGCGCCTTACCCGCCGNCCCCCCATGGCTGGATTTGCGATGCGTCCAAGTACTAGCCTCGCTTTGCATCATCCACCACCTCACTCCGCGATGGTTCCGCGCCAAAGCATGAACGAGGCACAGCTCCGGGCACTGCTTCCTCTCAACGGCCAGCCTCCTCGGGGTGGTCCATCGACGCCCTTCTTGCCGGTGAATGCCCGTTCTCCTATGAACCCCCATCGTACCGCCATCCTTCCTCCTCGTCCCCTCGTGACACCTAGTATTGGTGAGTTATTACGTTCCACATACTTAAATGTAGCCAAAGGCCACTAACATCGTTCATAGCACCACTTCCCCATAATGCCACACACGCGAACAACGCTCGTCTGCTATCTATCCTTAACACGCCGAACCCCGTATTCCGGGCGTGAACTAGTCATATCGATACTGCCCCTAGATAATGTCGACGATATTGGAGTAGTGCGCTCTTTCGTGTATTGATATGGTTAGTCGTACGTAGTATTGGTTTGTTTTGTCAATGTCGCATACCACATCGATCCTTCTCTCGTTTCCTCACATCTTCATTTTTAGCGTCTCTTGTCCCCGTCTCTCTCGCTCCTCATACTCCGCCCTGCTCTACTTCCGGACAGTGCAGCCATGTTCATCGACCCATAACCTTTCCCAACACCAACTTTCCCCAGTCCACACATCCCTCTTCCACCGTCGTTCCACTTAGTTCCCTGCTTGTTAGCTCCGGCTCCATATCTCTCTGCGATCCCTCCCCCCTCCCCCACTCTCTTCCCTCCGATATCTCATCACCCCTCGTCTTCCGCTTCCTGTTTCCTCTCCGTTATGTCTCTCGAATCTGAGACTCGCGCTCTCCTTTTATCACTCTGCCATAACCCACACTCTTACGCTCTTGACTTCCTCTTTTCCATTCCCTCCGCCAGTCGCATCGCGTACGTCATCTGTAGTTTTGTAGCGTAGTGCTCGAATGTCTGCTTATGTTCGTCGACCGTCGCAATGCAACTTGTTGTCTCCCCGACTTCGATGATCGCACATTTAACAACTTTTCGAAATACATATCTGGTACGTCCTGCTATGGTATGATGGGACCTACGGGTGCACCTATAGTCTGCACACCAATTCGGCATCCCAATCATCCGAACCTATCCCCTCCTTCACAACAAACAGGTCGATAGGATCATACAAATGTTTGATCGCCTTCAAGGTATCTCGATTATCACCGAAGAACGCTCTTTGAGGATCCGGCTCAAAAAGTGACGCCTAAGTCATCAGAATATCCTCCCATAAGTGGGTGCGATGAGGCATCTCCAATGAGTACGGCTCACCTCATTGAAATATGCGCCCGAGTCAGGTGCGAGAGCTCGCAACGTGGTCATATTCTGTTTCACTTGGTCTAAGAGTTGATTCATGTCGCTGACCGGAGTGCCTTCCGCCCACCCCGTTGCAAAAATCGTGTGCAAGAGGGCCGTGCGCCATGCAGGGTTCACGCCCATGGCGTGTGGGTTAACCCGAGAAACTGCTCCCCCACCCACCATCCTGAACGCACAAGGTCAGTAGATGTTTAACTAGAGACGAGTGCATGCGCCCTTGGCTCCTTACAGTGCCGTGAGGCCGCTTAGCGGAATCAACGTTTGCGCAACACGATCCGGATCTTGTTCGACGACATCCCTGGGTAGCAGCCAAGAGCCGAGCGCGCCGTTTGCCCCTGCGGTGCTGGTCTTAGGAAAGAAGGTCGTATACCAGGTGAAGAAAGAATCCACAGGCGTTATGAGCGCCGTCTGCACCGTGAGGCTGTCATTCCCGGCAGCGGACAATGTCTGCGCGGTGTCGAACAATTGTCCGATGGTCTCGTTCGCCCGTCCAGTCGTACCGTTCGGGAGTATATAGAAAGCCGACATTCCCAGCGCACCCGTGTTGGCATCTGGCGCGACTGCGACGAAACCAGCCCAGCCCGCGTCTGAGAGGTTGGGGGTGATCCGAACGAGTTCGGTGAAGAGCGTCTGTAGGGGCGGATTCGGTGTCAGACTGTCTGTCGACGTCGAAAGTACAGCGGCGATGATGGGGAAGCTGGGATGTGTCTGGTACGTGACTGAGGTAACGACGCCGTAAGTTCCACCGCCACCTCCCCGCAGCGCGAAGAAGAGGTCTGCGTGCTGGTGCGCGTTGGCGGCGTATCGCGTTCCATTGGACGAGATCATCGTGAACTGGAGGACATTGTCCACGCCTGGAAGCTGCTTCAGTACTATTCTGGCCATTCTATGGAAACGCGAGCATACCCAGTCCGAAGCTGGGAGAGAGAATGCTATGTCCACCTCCTAGAACCCACCCGCTCGCGGCGCCAACTGTGCCCCCCGCAGAGAGACCGCCAACCAGAACGCGACCTTTCGCATTGACAGCTTCGTACGCTTCCTCCCATTGTACTCCGGCGCCGAGGGTGATTGCTATGAGAACGTGAGTGCTTCTGGATGTCTGCGCGGCGGCAAAAAGAAGCGAACCGTGGTCATGTGTGGCGGACGGGGGCGCCCCCTCTGGCGAAAATTTGTCGTGAAAGGTGATATTCTTCATGTTATGCGTCCATATTACGAAGGACCCCCGAGCTGTACTCCGTCCAGACAGGTCGTGTCTACGGGCGCATCAAGCAGGTTAGTTTATCCAGACGTCTGTAGATTGGCGTACACGGTTACCCAGTGCTCTTCACCACCAAACGGAGGTTATCTGATGCTGCGAACTTGACAGCTGCCTGGACATCCGCATCGTTCCGTGCATCTACACCTGTCACCGGTACACTACCCTGCGTGCAGGGAATGCCAAGTCCAGTGTTCAGGAAGCACGCGCTTGTAGTGTCATTCTGGAACACGAACGTCTCGAAGTTCGCGCCTTGCATCGCGCCGGGCTGGTTCGCGCGCCAGGAGGCATTCGACCACGATTGACGGACTTCATCACAGTTCCCCGAGGGATCTGAGGCCGGATAGCAGGGAGAGGCAGGCGGGAGCGGGCGTAAAAGAGGTCGTGAGACCTGTCCGGCAAGCCGGTCCAACTCCGAGGAACTAGGCCAGCATGAGTCGCCAAATAGGCAGCGACATTGCGAACTGCGCCCCGCAGTACCGGTTATTGCACAGAGTGATAGGCCGCAGAACAAGATGAGCGAGCGTAGACCGTGCATGGTACCTCGCTTGTAGGAGGTCAAGTCGTAGCTCAGCGAGGTTATATCTGGTTGAGACGTCGCTGGCAGATGGGAAGGCTGCAAATGGCCTAACTATACAGGGCAGCATGTGGTTCACGAGCTAACGCTGCTGAGCAGGTAGCCGAGATTGGGTTTGAGCCAGCGCGTATCGGTAATTACACATCCGCTTTGGAGTATTGCTGAGAGACTATACCGGCGTCACTTCATACTGTTGCATCGAGTTGGCCAGCGAGACGACTCCAGCCATTAGTATGGTTATTCGGCCTGAACTGGAGACAATCACCTTGTTAGCGCACGACATTCAACACGACACGTGTATCTTCACATGAAATGCGCTTGACAAGAAGCTCCTGTGGACGCACCTGAGTATTTTACACACTCTGAGCGCATGACCTTCAGACCGAATGGGCGCGAATACTCCGGAGGGAATTAGAAGGCCGACGGGACGTATGGGAGATGTGCCAGTGATCTTGTTCACATCGGCAGCAGGACAAAACCCAGTGATACGGGTTGAGCAACCTTCGCAAATTCGGAGAGATGGTACGGAGATACTCGACTACTTCACCCGCAGCCCTGCGCTCGTTCAGTGGGATGGACAGTCATGGACTACTGGATGGGAACTGACAAACTTGCCAAAATCGGAACAACCAGCGAATGGTCCAGTATCACGTGTATTACATGCTTACATAACCTCCGCTCCTGCAGAAAATGCCCGGAAACGGAAGGGCGCTTCCGGCTGAGGTCACTTTAGATTTGGGCTGGGCGGAGGCCCACTCGCGCTCTTGCTTCCGATAAAATACTCCTCTCCAGTACATTCTCTCTTCTCTTCCGCCAGCTTTCTTCGCTCTGTGTATCTTTATTGGTTTATGGACTTTTGCTGAAGACGAGACACGACCATGTTCACTGGCAACGGCATCAAAATCTTCACGGGTACGCTCACCAATTGAGCTGCATCGATTATGCACCCCGCTCACTCGTCGTCGTCGTAGGCACTAGCCACCCCGAGTTGGCTGAAATCATTACTAGACGGTACACATTCAAGCAGACGACCTTCCCGATGCAAGCAAGGTCCTAACTTTACCTCCTTCCAGACTCGGAGTGCCATTAGGCAAGGCGGAGGTGACGAAAAGCGGCGTTGGGGAGACCCAAGTACGCATCACCGAGTCCGTGCGGGAGGACGATGTGTATATCATCAACACTGGGTGTGGCGAAATCAACACGGCCCTCATGGAGGTCTGCATTATGATCCACGCCTGCAAAATTGCGAGCGCGAAACGCATCACCGCCGTGCTCCCCCTCTTCCCTTACGCCCGGCAGGACAAGAAGGACAAGAGCCGCGCACCCATCACCGCAAAGCTCGTCGCGAACATGCTCCAAAAGTCGGGCTGCGACCATGTCATCGTGAGTGCCATGCTCCACTTATACATCCGCGAAGCGCATTCTGACGGGCTACCCCGCTTCCTCTCCATGGGGCCACCGCGACGACAGACGATGGACCTGCACGCCTCCCAAATACAGGGTTTCTTTGACGTACCCGTAGACAAGTGGGTGTTTCATCACACATGAGACTTGAACGAACGCTCACCTATTCTCACGACGTCCAGCGTAAGTGATGATCGCCTGCCGTGCCCTATTATCGTTCACACGTGCCTTCGCCCATAGCTTTACGCGGAACCCTCATCGATCCAGTACATCCGTACTAACTTCGACCTATCTGACATTGTGATCGTCTCTCCGGACGCGGGCGGTGCAAAACGGTGAGTGACAGCTGACCGCAAGCGATGACGTCCGGAAAACTCACAACTGCGGTATTTGCATATAGAGCAACGTCCATGGCTGACCGGTTAGGCGTCGACTTCGCTCTTTTCCACAAAGAACGCAAGAAGGCCAATGAGGTTTCGCGGATGGTGCTTGTCGGACATGTCAAGGACAAGATCGCGATCCTGGTAGACGATATGGCCGATACCTGCGGCACGCTCTGCCTTGCGGCGCAACATTTGACCGAGGCAGGGGCCGCGAAGGTATACGCGATGGTCACGCACGGGATTTTGAGCGGCAACGCGCTCAAGAACGTGGAGCAGTCGTCGTTGGAGAAGCTCATTGTGACGAACACCCTTCCGCAAGCAGAGAACGTCGCCAACTGCTCGAAGATCGAGGTCATCGACATTGGCAACGTGCTTGCGGAGGTGATTCGGCGGAGCCACTATGGGGAGAGCGTGTCGAAGCTGTTCGATGAGGTGCCGTACTAGAGCGGGTGCGTTCAAGCGTGTCGAGCGAAGAGGGGGAGGCGGCGGATGCGTATCGGGATCGCGCGGAGACTGACAGGATATAGATGCGAAAGGATTTGTACAATGTATTTGAAGCTAATACGACACTGGATCTGTCGACGGTCGGGAGACATGTTAGTTGGATTGACTATTATACAGCGAGATCTGCCTCGTGGCTGGAGGGTCCCAGTGGCATGGTCGGCTGAGATTGACAGTCTTCTCCGGAACGACATCCAGGCTGGAGGATGTGTCATGCAGAGGCTGCTCTCGCTCTCGAAGCGGAGTTTTAGAAGACGGGATCAATGTTCTCCGGCTATGGACCGTGAGGATTTGTGCTCAAAGAGGGAAGGGAAGCCAGCTGGAGCGAAGCAGCCGCTGCGGGTCATCACCCGCTGATCACGGCGAACAGTAGCCTGCGTCCTGTTGACAGCTGGACGCAGAACGCGATCCTGTCTACCTGAAGTCTATAACAAAGGACGAGGGCGAGACCAGTGGGGGAGGATAAACCGAGGGCGAGGGTAGTGACGAGGGTGGCTGAGGCGAAGTGGGACGGAAGCTGGAGCACACACGTCAGGAAGAGGGATGGCGGAAAGCGAAGAGAGGGAAGGTGTTCTGGACAAGTTCTTGTCCACGCGCACCGCGCTTCTCGTCTCATCAACAACCTACCCAATCATCCCATCAGACTCACGAGTGAATGGGCTCGCTGTGGCGTTAGCGGGGTCGCCGCTGCATCTCAAGCTTCCTGCCGTGGCTGCCCGAGGTCCTGCCTCGGCATGGCGGCCGTCCGCCGTGGCCTGTGTGGATCGGCGACGGCTACGGGCCACTGGGAACGTCGATGCAGCGATATGCTACATCCGCGCTAGCGCAGGCGGCAGAGAGCACGCGCCGTCCGGGAACGGTGCGGCGGGATATGGACCACGCGCCACAACGCCTGGGTGCAAAGGCAGTTGTCGTGGCCGATGGGCAACTTGTGGATGATAACCGAAGCGAGCGCGACTCATTACAGCGATCGAGCTGATCAATGGAGAAACGGTAGTCGGGTGCCGGATAATCTGGATAGACACCCACGGATGTACAGCCTTGGCTGGGGAGGCCGGCGGGCTCAAAGAAGAGGGCCCAAAGNAAAAAAAAGTCGGAAGGAGGGGAGCTAGCGCAGGGAGTAGGTTGAACCATGCCTGTTAGAGGCAGGATTGAGAAGGATGGGCCGGGTGTGGGAATGGACTCCCGCGGGAGTGGAATGGTCCGGGAAAGGAAAAACGGGCGCATTTCGGGGCCGGATTGGGGGAGGATGCGAAAATAAAGGGGAAAATAAAGGAAAGTAAGATGGTGATCGGCTGGATGGCTTGTTTCTGTTTCTCGTCTTCCGCGCGAGAGTCTGAGTGCGAGGGAGGAGGCGCCAGCGCCAGTCTCAGCGATTCAGAGCTCTCTCCCTGCCACCCTCTTCCCCTCCGTTCTCTCTTCCGTCTCTTCCTCCTCCTCCCCTCCTCTCCCTCCTCGTCCCGCAATCCACCACCGCTCGCCCGCCCACCGCCCGCCCTTTCCATCCTATCTTTATTCCTTCCATCCATGCGCTCTGTCCGCTCTCTGCGCTTCCTCTAATCCCTCATCCTCGGGCGATGCGAGCTACACTCATATCATGTACACAAACCATGTCCACCAAGGCCATAATCCCGCTATTCCCCTCCACAACCCGTATCCGAACCACATGCCCAACGGGCACCCTCACCACCACCACCACTCTCCGAACCCGNCCCCCACAGCAACATCCTCCACCTTCGAACCACCGCTCACAGGCCCAAGCGCCGAAGGAGCGCATCACTGTACAAGCCGTGCCCTCAGTCACGGTGCAGAACAACGAGCTCCTTGTTGGTGACTCCAAGAGCAGTCAGTCTCCGCTCTCACATGCCCCCTCTGATCCCTTTGTGGCTTTCATGGTGCGTTATGCCTAATTGACTGACTTGAAACCTCTAGGCTCCACACGTTCGTATACGCCGCTCAAGGTGGTGGGAGATGGTTCATTTGGGACGGTATGGTTGTGCGATTGGCATGGGACGCTACCGCCCAATACACCCTTGTCTGCCATGCAATGCGGTCCTGGGGCGAGGCCCGAATATGCGGGGAAGAGACTGGTCGCCGTCAAGAGGATGAAAAAGACCTGGGAGGGAGGCTGGGACGAGTGCAAGAAGCTCAAGGAGCTCGAGGTGCGTGTCCGTCGCATTATGGCCTCGCTACAGCCATTGAAACGCCGAATGTGAAGTCATTACGGGCTATACCGTACCACCCCAACATCATTCCGCTCTACGACTTCTTCCTCCTCCCCGACACCAAAGAGCTCTATTTCGTATTCGAGTCAATGGAGGGCAACTTATACCAACTCATCAAGACCCGCAAAGGTAAGCCTTTGGCGGGCGGGCTCGTCTCCTCCATTTTCCGCCAGGTCGTCTCCGGACTTCATCACATACACGAATCTGGCTATTTTCATCGGGACATGAAGCCGGAGAATCTCCTTGTTACGACCACGGGCTTGTACGACTACCGTCCGGTATCGCCCTTTGCAACCCCGGACTCGCCACCGGAGAGTGACGTAGTCGTGATCATCAAGCTTGCTGATTTTGGTCTCGCGCGTGAGACGAAGAGCAAACCTCCGTACACCGAGTACGTGTCGACGCGGTGGTACCGGGCTCCGGAGGTTCTTCTCAAGAGCAGAGACTACTCGAACCCTGTGGACATGTGGGCGCTTGGGACGATCATGGCTGAGTTGGTCAACTTACGCCCCTTGTTCCCCGGACAAGGCGAGATCGATCAAGTCGCCCGAATCTGCGAAGTTCTAGGCGATCCATGCAGGGACTACGGCTGCGACGACCGAGGGAAGCCCATCGGAGGCGGGAAGTGGCCCAAGGGTGTTAAGATGGCTCGTGCAGTGGGGTTTCAGTTCCCTGAGGTGCGCATTTAGTCACCCATTCTTGGAACAATTCGCCTCATCTTCGCTATCAGATCCCGCCCAGGGATATTTACTCTATGTTTGATCCTGCGGTACCACTCAAACTAGTGGAGTGTATCGCGGACCTGCTCAAGTACGATCCCGACTTGCGGCTCACGAGCAAGCAGTGTCTAGAACATCCATACCTCCTTGAGACGACGCCGCTCAACAACCCGCCGGGACCCCCAGGCGTCCATGCCAATGGGATGACCAACGGAAACGGTGTCTATGCGCGATCGTCACAGCGGAACGGAGTCTCTCCAGCCCGTTCGCTACCATCGGTCACTCCACGCGACGTGCCGCCATCGCACTCGCACACCTCGCTTCCAGGACGGCCGGAGTTCGAACCGCAACCCCCTGCTGCTACCGTGCAAATACCGGAAGCGTCCTCGTCACATCGCTCCTCGTTCTACGAGTCGAGAAGTCGCGCAACGTCCGATGTACGAGGAGCACCGCCATACGTCCAGGATGCTGTCCATCATGTTCGTCTGCCACACGGTGTATCGCCTGTGCAATCCTCTGCACCTTCAGACATCTCGCACGGTTGGCCCTCGTACACGTCCGACTCTCAATCGCAATGGGACGCGATGGACATCTCACCGCAGGTGGAGATTCCTCCTGATGGGTTTCCACAATCGATGGACATCCAGACTTCTCCGATGGTTCGGGAACATCCCGCACGACCACAAATCGAGGATCCGATCTCGAACAGTGCGCACGGACACATTCAAGAAGTCCCGCGCGAGCAGCCCTCCAGCAAGCTTGGGAAGTTCAGCTTCGCCAGGAAGACGAGCAAGTGGGGCCTCGGAGGCATGTTTGGACACGGAGACAAGGGCTCACAGGCCCTGGCGCCGGTGCAAGAGATCCCTGTCGGGTCTGCTGGCTCAACACCGTCACTCAAGCGCACGCAGTCTTCGAGCACAGACAGCCGCTCGCTCTCGGAACTCTCGCCGATGCAAGACGTACCACGTGTCATCCTGGATCCCAAGCAGCGGAAGAAGGAAGCAGCACGCATGCAACGCGACGCAGAGAAGCAGCGGCGGTTGCTCGCGGAGAAAACGCAGAAGGAGCAGGCCCGAGCGGTCATGGAGAAGAGCAAGCGAATCCGCGACACCTCCGGCGATTTCGAATGGCGCAGCACGCACGCACTCGCACTGCTCCATGGCACCGGTACGAGCGAGACGTTCACTCAGCAGCAGCAGGTGCGTCAAGGCAAGCAGCCTGCTGCAGCAGGGCCAATACGGCAAACGCAAAGCCACGGCGTTTCTTCCTTCAACGCCGCCGGTGGGAGCTTTGCCAGCCCAGTCGACACCCATCCACGTGGAGACTGGCGGAGAGACGAGCGTGTGGCCAAGGCAAGGCGGCGAGATTTCGACGACGACCACTCAATGTCGTCAACCGACCTACCGAGCGGGGTCTCGGTCATCTCCTTCGCGACGGTGGATAGCGATCCTGGTCCGGCACGCCTACGACATCGACCAAGCGCGCTGGGTATTAGCCGTATGACCTCCATGTCTTCTCTTGGGACGACGCTTTCGGACGAGTTCTCACCGCACGCACGCTCGTCGACGTCTCTCGCGATGGAGCAGCAGTTCGCGAACGACTTCCACCTTCGGGCATCTGTGGACTCGTCGTCGATCTCAGATGGTGGCTCACCTGCCGTCGCGCCGATGCATATGCTGTCGCTATCGTCGCCAGTGCCGTGGGCGCATCTCGAGAACGGGCAATCTGTTGAAGATGGGAACGAACGACCGACATTGAGCATTCCGCCGCAGCCGAAGCACCCAACCGGTTTCCAACCACAGGGTCCGCTTAGTCCATACGAACACGGTCGGGGCGGTGAGAACGGTTATCCATCAAGTCCTGGGGTTGCACCGAAGTCGGCGATCAATCCCATGTTCAAAGTGGTGAGTTGCCTCATTGGAACTTCATTGCGGTCGTGCGCTAAGTGTCATCTGCGCAGCCGCCGCTCATCACGTCGCTGGCGCGCCCCGGCTCTCTACCACCCTTCTCTCACCTTGAAGCTGTGGCCGAGGGCGAGTATCCGCCGTTGTCGCCCATGTCGTTCACAAATCCGGAAGATCTTGCCAGTGACTACAGCTAACACCTGTGGTGCATTTCCCCATGTTCTTGCTCGTTCTTCGCCCCTCCTCGCTTCGTGGTTCCACTGCTGTATATCCTGGGTCACCTGTCGCATATCACGCTCGTTCTTGCTTCCTATTTAAACCTCGGCTGCTCCCACCTCCGACTCTGCATGCGCCGCTGCAACCTGTATCCGCAACCGCGCCCACATCCTCATCCCCATCCGCAACCACCACCCGCTGGCCATGCCGCCATTTCTCACCGCCATGCATCCACCACCCTACCCTCCCGTCGCCGCCCACCGACTTGTGCACATCTCGTTTTCTCGTACTTATCTGTTGCATTCGTTCGTCGTTCTTTGGACCTCCATTGTAGTTGTCTGGACTCCCGACATTCACCACTATCTCTCCGGAACGCCAAGTGCGCACCCACACCCGCACCTRCACTCGCACGCGAGCTGCCGACCGTCGATGRCCRCGCGCCTTGTCGCGGCCACAACCGTCTCCTGCTGGTCTATGTTGTGCTGGCCTCCACACCCACACTCGCTCACCTTACTCTCTCAATCCTCATCCTCATCCTCATCTCGCTCATACCGCGCTCTCTATATTCGTCTTCACTCATGGTACATTATAATTCGTCCCCTATTCTCAGATGCTCCGCGCACGCCCCAGTGGCCGTCGCGTGCATGTACGCGTGCGCAGCTGCGTCGCCCGCCGCCCCGCCGCCTCTCCATTCCTCCATTGCATCGCATCATCATCGATCGCACATTACCCGCCCCGGTGCGCACCACGGGTCCGCGCCGGGCGGGGCGCACCCCTTAGCTAACACTTATCATACCTAGACTACATTTCAAGTGTATTTGTACTACATAGTCGCCGTGGCCGGCAAGAAAAGGAACTCAAACACACATAACTCCCTTGGGTTCGCAGGCGTGTCAGCCCGCTTCGGCGGACACCGCACGGAGCTGTTCGGAGGAACGAGCGAGAACGGGCAGACTGCATTCTCAACTGGAACGTTTCGGGGGAGCAGCACCGGTCGTCGGTCTCAGCGGGGCAAGAGAAGGCGGCAGAAGACGGGCGTGTGCGTGCCAAGCTTCACAGGCGTGTTCAATAGGCCTAGGGCTGATGGTGGCAGCCCAATCGCCGTACGGAAGACATGCATCCCAGCCTTCGACCCGCAGCCTCTCGCAGCCACGCCCCGCGGTATAGCGGATGGCAGAACCTTGCAGATCTGTCCTCGTCACTCATGAGCGCACCAAAGGTGGCGGCGTGAGCCCTCACGCTGAAGGCCTAGAGCGACGGGCAGCAGAGCTGTGAGACTCTCACGTACGGTATATGAATGGACAATGGCGATTCATCGGAGCGAACGAGGGCGCGCCCGGTGACCTTAGCTGCGTGCGCTGCGTTCGGCGTTCTCAACCTTCACCGGCAGGCTAAAGGTCCTCTGTAACTATCACTCCTCGTGGTAGCAGTGTCCGATTAGAGGCGTGACAGGGAAGGGAGGCAAGCAGCATCGAGGACGCGCCACTGGGAGCAAACGGGTTTCTGCGACACGTAACGCGGTAAATGCATGGATGCCTCGATGAGTATGGATGGGGGTGGGAGAGAAGCACAGGAGAGGAGCGGGTATGTCNTCTGCGTGGAAAATCGGCATTCACACGAACAGCCATCCGGTCCCGAGGTATCACAATCGGAGAGACATGTCAAGCCCCGAAGAAGGATGGGTCGGACTTCGGTGGGCAAGGTGGTAAAGGTAGCGATCCTGACTGGTATTGGCGGGCTAAAGCAGGGTGCATACAGGACAGGGCGCCATCTAGTGGGAGTGATGAGGTGCTTGCTCGAAGCGCAGGCCGCTGTCATAGGGGAGACAGATGAGGATGAGGGCGCGACAGGAGAGAACGGGAAGCGTACCAGTAGCTGTGTGCGAGAACAGAGAAGGCCCAAGATATCAGGCTTCATGGCATTTCTAGGGGACATGTAAGGAGTTACGCACCCGCAAGCCCGAGGACCCGGCTTGTCCTAAAGCAGCGGTTCAGACACGAAATTCGCCCTTACACAAACTATGTAAGACTCACCAAATTGATGAATATCTTGGGGTGGCCAAGAGGACCTCCTCCTGTGACAAAATGAGGGACAACATAATGAACATGCACAGTGCACTTACCACCATCACATACGGCCTTACGACCATGCACAACACGAATAGGCTCCTTGTTGATCATCTCCATTGCGCTGAGAGGGTTTGGCTGGAGCTCCATGATAGTCTGCTCGAAACGAGGGCCAGAGTGAGCCTGAGGACGCGGGCGTTGGCTAGTCGACCATGTGGAAGGGTAGTTGGGAGCCTGAGGGGCTGCAGCGGAGGAGGAAGGGGCCTCAGGCGCAGGAACAGGAGAAGAGGTCGATGTTGAAGAGAGGCGGGTGAGGGGGCGGGCGAGGCCCTGGAGAGCTCGGCGGGCGAGCATGGCGGTCGAGACGGAAGGTGGCGGGGCCGGATTAGGCAGGCGTCGGGCGGGGAGAACGGGAGGCGCGTGGGAAAAGCAGGRCCGGGGTTCGCCGGGTGGTGAGGGAGAAGGTGACGTCAGAAAAAGGAAAGAGGACGGTCTAGTTGAGCTCCTGCTGGAACGTTCGAGCCAGTCGAGCCTATTCCCGCCACTTCGACGCCTTTCGACAGGGACTATGCTCTTCCTATATAACACCCGCCAGTCCCAGSGGMTGCCCCTCAATCTACATTCCACAACTTACGATTCACTCTAAACTCTTCTCTTGATACCCTTCTACAAACCCCCTTTTCTCTTTTCTTCTTWACGACTATCATGGCTTCGTCTATGAACTTCACCGACAGGACCCAGGAGTCCCTTTCGGCAGCGATCCAGCTTGCCAAGGACTACGCAAACGCACAGGGTAAGTCCCCATTATACCGTATTTCTATGGGTGGAATAGGAGACTAACANANCRTTTACTTRCAGTGCACCCCGCTCACATCGCCTTTGCACTCCTKAACGAGAGCCAAGGCGAGGGCGCGCCTACAACACATGGGTCGCACTCGCTATTCAACTCCGTCATCGAGAAGGCTGGCGGTGACCCTGTAAGTTGTGGATTATGCAGTTTTACGAATAGAACCTCGTGCTAACATTTCTCCCATAGGTCACCGTCCGGAGAGGTCTCCAGAAGCTCATCGTCCGCCTTCCTACGCAGTCACCACCGCCCGAGGAGATTTCTCTCAGCACCGCTGCGATGAAGGTCCTCCGTGAGGCCGAGTCTTTGCGCAAGACAATGCACGACTCGTACATCGCCCAGGATCACATCCTCGCCGCTCTCATCAAGGATCCTTCAATACAGCCCGTATTGAAGGAAGCCGGTCTGACCGAGGACGTTCTCAAGACCGCCATCGACCAGATCCGGGGCAACCGCCGAGTCGACAGCAAGAATGCTGAACAAGGCTTCGACGCGCTCAACAAGTACGCCACTGATCTCACCGCTCTGGCGGAAGAGGGCAAACTCGATCCTGTCATCGGTCGTGATAACGAAATYCGCCGTGTCATCCGGATTCTGTGCAGACGGTATGCTGTTTTCCCCATCATTCGCGCAAAGACCTTGTTTCTAACATCTGTTGCAGGACGAAGAACAACCCTGTCCTCATCGGTGAACCCGGTGTAGGAAAGTCCGCAATCGCAGAAGGCCTGGCGCAACGGATCGTCAACCGCGATGTCCCGGCTTCGCTCATCGCTCGTCTATACTCCCTTGATATGGGTGCACTCATGGCGGGTGCCAAGTACAAGGGAGAATACGAGGAGCGTATCAAGTCCGTCCTGAACGAAGTCGAGAAGGCCTCGGAGGAGGGYACCGGCATCATCCTCTTCATCGACGAGCTGCACCTCATCATGGCTGGCCGGGGTGCGGAGGGAGCCGGCATGGACGCCGGTAACCTCTTCAAGCCTYTGCTGGCTCGTGGCAAGCTCCGTTGCATTGGTGCCACCACCCTCGCCGAGTACAGGAAGTACATYGAGTCAGATCCTGCACTCGAGCGTCGGTTCGCTCAAGTCCTCGTCAATGAACCCTCGGTGCCCGAGACCATCTCCATCCTCCGTGGTATCCGCGAGAAGTACGAGGTCCACCACGGTGTCCGGATCCACGACGGTGCCCTCATCGCCGCCGCGCAACTTGCGCATCGCTACCTCACATCAAGACGGTTGCCTGATTCCGCCATCGATCTGGTCGACGAAGCCTGCGCGAGGTAAGTACTATGAGCTTCTACGCTCTGCAAGAAKYGTTACTGACTTCGTGTTTGCAGTGTACGCGTAACCCGCGAGACCGCYCCCGAAGCAATCGACAAGCTCCAGAGACGTAAGCTCGAGCTTGAGGTCGAAATCCACGCTCTYGAACGGGAGAAGGATGAGGCCTCAAAGGAGCGTCTTGCCGCTGCTCGCAAGGCYATCGCCGACGTCGAAGACCAGCTCCAGCCYCTCCAGGCCGCGTACGAAGCCGAGAAGCAGCGTGGCGACGAGATCAACGCCGTTCGTCGGCGTATCGACGAGCTCAAGGCGAAGGCCGACGAAGCGGAACGTCGCTACGACTTGGCRACCGCGTCCGACCTCAGGTACTACGCCCTYCCCGACCTCCAGAACAAGCTTGCCCAGCTCGAGGCGAAGAAGGCCGAGGAGGACGCTGCKCGGGGCTCCGGTACCGACACCGTCACTCCAGAGCAGATCGCTGAGATCGTCGCGAGGTGGACGAACATCCCTGTRACGCGGCTGATGAGCACGGAGAAGGAGAAGCTCYTGCGCATGGAGAAGATCCTTGCGGAGAGCGTCGTCGGYCAGCCCGARGCGGTCAAGGCGGTCGCAAACGCGATTCGTCTCAGCCGCTCTGGCTTGCGGAACGCCAAYCGGCCAATCGCGAGCTTCTTGTTCGCTGGTCCTTCCGGTACTGGTAAGACCTTGATGAGCAAGACKGTAAGTAACCCTYNATGTATGCGGKTTTGTGCAGTGTTCTGACTACGTCTTCTACAGCTCGCTACGCTACTCTTCGATTCCGCCGAGGCGATGATTCGTATCGACGGTTCCGAGTACTCTGAGAAGCAYTCGATCGCTCGTCTCATCGGTGCTCCTCCGGGCTACGTCGGCCACGACCAGGGTGGCCAGCTCACRGAGTACATCCGTCGGAAGCCGTACTCGATYGTCCTCATCGACGARATCGAGAAGGCCTCGAGGGAGTTCTACCAGCTCTTCCTCCAGGTCCTCGAYGATGGTCGGTTGACCGATGGCCAAGGCCGTGTCGTCGACTTCCGCAACACGGTCATCATCATGACGAGCAACCTCGGCGCGGCGTTCCTCAACGACATGGGCGAAGGCCCCGTCAAGCCGCAGACTAGGGAACTCGTCATGGGCGCGATCCGCAACCACTTCCCGCCCGAGTTCATCAACCGTATCGATGAGATCGTAATCTTCGTGAGTATACACTTGCATCTGTCTTCTAGCACGACAAGGTTACTGACTCTTCGCTTCGCAGCGTACGTTGTCTCGCGCCAACGTGCTGAAGATCGTCGACATCCGTCTCAAGGAGGTCCAGGAGCGTCTCACGGACCGCAAGATGAAGCTCGAGCTGGACGACGCGGCGAAGAACTACCTCATGTCGATCGGCTACTCGCCCGTCTACGGCGCGCGGCCGCTCAACCGCGCCATCCAGCAGGAGCTCCTCAACCCGCTCTCGGTCATGATCCTCTCSGAGCGCATCCGCGACGGCGAGACSGTCCGCGTCACGTTCGACGGCCCGCACAACCGCCTCCAGATCATCCCGAAYCACGAGGGCACGGGCGAGACGATGGACGTCGACGACTACGAGGACGACGACATCGAGATCGAGGAGATGGACTRAGCGCGTGCGCGGCKCGGAACCCAGCGCGAGCGCAAAACGGACTCTTGAGACGTCGCGCTGGGAGGATGTAAGCGGTGGACGGACTGGTGGAAGTGTACGATAGAACCACTACTGTAGAGCGGTCGGTGCGAGACGCTACTCACCGGCGATGATTCTAGTGTATAGCGAGTGATTCTTGCATTGCATTTGTATCATAGGCATTTCGCAACGCATTTGTACGATAGGCACGTTTATTCATTCCATTCCACTCCTTTGTTCAAGTTATCTTGTATGCGCGGCCAACATGCGTGATATGCAGGAGTTTCTAACGTTCAGGTGCATGGAACATGCGCATATACTGTGCTGCACGCTTGCAACAGTACAGAGTGRATAAGGTAATCCAACATACGGAAGTGCGATCAAGAGTCTTCCTCTTTGATCACAGGTCGCCTGTTATCCTTCTTCACGTTCCGTATACGACCTGACTGTAGATGGGAGACCTGCGGGTGCTTCCATACGGCTTTGAACTGCAAATTGCGACGATAACTCAAGCGCTGTCCCGGACRCAACAGACCCAGTGTGCGACGTACCCGCCTTCCCTGCATCTCCAGACGGATYCCCCACTCGTCCAARTGCTGCAACAGATGCTTGTCKACCATGTACCCGAATGCCTCGCGCACCCAGTCCTCGCGGATATTCCAGCTCTTGCTCTTCAACCGGCGCTTTTCGTTCTCGGTAATATCCTCCGTCGCGAGGTTCTCCTCGGTGAGGTGGAGCAGGTCGATGATATATCCGCACTCCTGCACGGAGCACGCCCACTGGAASGTSGCTGATACCTGAGGCGGGACGTAGAACTCGGACGGGATGAGCGCGACGATGTCTGGGTCGATGGGTGAGACGGGGCGMGAGTCAGGTAACCCGGAGGATGAGCTCGAGGGCGAGCCGGGCGGGGTRGAGGTCGTGGAGAAGTCGGAGTCGTATGTGCGTAGCATGGTGTCGTCGAACATRGGCGAGGGCGCKCGGTATGYGTATGCAGGTGCAGGTACAGGTGCGGATGCGGGCGCAGGTGCGTTCAAGGCAGGCGAGTTGGTCGACCGCCGTGTGGAGGAGGATGTCGAGGCCCGTGACGAGTTGCGTGTCTGGACTCGTGTCTRCAAGTGAATKAATATGTTGAAGGTTGAGAAGCTACGCTCACTGAAGAGGTGCACGTACCTGATGCGTTTTCTTCCCCTTCTTGGGCTTAGGAAGAGTTACAGGCGGTAACTCTTCGCTGACGCTGTCCAGAGAGACTTCCATGCCATCGCTGACTCCCCATTTCACGCCCTTACGTGCAGCCAGTCGTCTGACGCGGCGGATGTCTACAAGCCACCTCTTCCACAGATCSACGTCTAGCCACTTGTTCATGCGCACGGCSGCGACYTCYTGCACGACCCACTCYGCATGCGCCGCAAAGAGCGAGTACACCTCCGCGCGCGAGACGTGCCGAAGGGTGTGCTCGCGCCCGTCACGCATGCGTCCTCGTTTGTCAGGCTCAATGTCAGAGTCTACGTCCGAATCGTGTACTGGGCGGTAGCGCCGTGCTGCACCGTGCTGYGCCATGTGCGTCATGTAYAGGTCGACRAACCAGTCGGGCGTRCGCTTTGAGAGAGGCGTCGTGTTGGCAGAATGGTGGTTGGACCCGGCGTCRAGGCAGAGGAGATTTGTCATGACGTTGAGGAGGCGGTAGCGGGCGAGGTACTATGGGAGGTTGCTGCATCAGAAGAGGYCRCCKATAYGTGCSGYRGAAGACATACCAGCCTACTTCGCTTGAATGTGTGGATGTGCARRCTTTCCACAGTRTAKCGYCGGAACCTGCTCSGACACGAYTGAACGTCSAYYACAAGYCGCAGGGTATTRTGTTGCANNCTYACTCKGTCTTTCCAGAGACRATYAAMAGCCCGTCGGATACGTGYACCGCTGGNAAACANCTCAGTGATTCACGATGTGCCACMAAGATGGGGATYACCATACAAGCCAGGTATACAGCAGGGAGATGCTTGACACCCTGAATCTCCACCTTGATTTTGATCTGGGAACCACTCGCAGAGTCGTACATGCTCTTCAGAGAGATGGTACTCGCGTTTCCTTGTCCCCCGCGGGCCATTCGAGCACTAACRTCTCGGCTCCTAAGCTCTTGTTCGATTRCTGCAAGTGCACCCTCGGTAAGCCAGGACAGAGACCGGATCTCTAGTAYGCCTCGGAAGCGCACGGGGGTATCGCTGAAGCGATCCCGGTCGTAGTCTGGCTGTGTTGGTTCGCATTCGTCCAATCTGTTRGCACCGCATAAGGCTTAGGTTGATTTGGTGGGTGTAACTATGAATACGTGCCCTGTTACTTTCCCGCCGCATTCAAGAAGTACTCGYCTCARCGCGAGGACGTTCTTGCTGGTAGTATTCTTGCATGCCGCGGTCAAGGCTTCCTCTTCGAGGTATGGGCCGAACGGCTCCTCGACCAGCTCGCGTAACGTGACGCCCTTTCCTGCAGGCGGCATCCTGGTTGAATRTTGTTSAATGATCCAAGTACGCCTACTTGCTCGAGTGCTGTGGCTGAAATGGCTGAGARYGTCTATGAGYGATCGAAGGGGTAAACGCGAAAGTGGCACGYAGCCACGTGTTTTCGCCTGAAACGGGAAAGGCTGTCAAAGGGGCGTGTTGTGTGCAAGAGACGCGGAGTCTGTTACGGTGCAGTCTCCATCGCTCAGSTCAGCTCAGGCCAGTCGACTCGCAACGCCTGGCTCTGCTGCTGCCACCCCCTCCTTTCCTTCTCTTCATGGCCGTCSACAGCGGCGACCCCTCCATCTCTATCCCAGTCGGAATCGTWATCGGCCTCCTCGCCTCCTTCATTCAATCACTCGGCCTTACAATCCAGCGCAAGAGCCATGTTCTCAACCAGTCACTTCCGGAGGACCAGCAGAAGGTCGAGCACCGCAGACCGTACGTCCTACCCTCTCCTTCTRCCATCTCCGCTGCTAACAACGTAACAGGCTATGGCTTCTAGGCTTCGGTAGGTACACATTCCGTCGTGTCCGGTAGGTCGTGTGCTAACRCATCCCAGCCATCTTCATCTCCTCCAACCTCTTCGGCTCTCTGGTCCAGATCGCCTCKCTCCCCGTCGTCATTCTCGCACCTCTCGGTGCGGTCTCTCTCCTATGGAACGCTTTCTTTGCGCGTATCCTGCTAGGCGATGTCTTCTCGGCGTGGATGGTCTTGGGCACTCTCCTAATCGCTGGCGGCGCGGTACTYATTGCTGTCTTTGGAATCGTACCTGAGCCCACCCACTCCCTCGAGGATCTCCTTCGGTTATTCAACCGCCCTGCCTTCGTGGCGTACTTCTCTCTRTTAGGCGTCATCGTACTYGTCTGGCTTGTCGCGGTAAGTCAYTCTCCGTGCCCATTCTCCTGTCCGCTAAGTGAGACTCGCAGACGCATGTGGTAGAATACTCCTATACCCGCCGCTACAAGCTTGCGGACGTCAGTCCGCCATTATCTCCCCTACTTGCACCYAACTCGGCCCCCTCTCTACTCACCACTGCAACGACCGCTAATTCCGCAGTTGACCCTTCCACGGTGACAGAACGGACGCCGCTCATTGACAGGAAAGCACACTCGCGCTCCAAGTCGCCCTCTCCATCCACATCCATCCATTCAATGATTACCAGCCCGCTTTCCCTGAGTGCGACGTCCCCACGCACGCCCATCTTCCTCGCGTCGTCGTACGCGTCCATTTCTGGCATTCTCTCGGGCATGTGCCTCCTGTTCGCGAAGAGCGGCGTCGAGCTTCTATTGCTCACCATCAGCGGYGACAACCAGTTTTGGCGGTGGCAGGCCTGGGTACTYGTCCTGAGCCTTGTGATCTTTGCGCTTCTGCAACTSTGGTAYATGCACAAGAGTCTTGTGCTAGCCGACCCAACACTGGTTTGCCCATGTGAGCACTCTTATTCAAAATCCGGATGAGYTGCWRTGCTTATRTTTGAYGYGCAGTGGCATTTTGTTTCTAYAATYTATCTAGCATYGTGAACGGTTTGGTCTATTTCGACCAGTTYTCGGTGCTYCCTACCTCTCATTTACTACTGGTCCTCCTCGGAATCGCGATTYTGCTGTCCGGAGTATGGATCATCAGTTTCCCTCCCGGTGGTGGWCGCGGCGTCGACATTGGCACCTGGACAGAGGGCGAATCTGCRACAGAATTGGAACTTACYGGAGAGGACAGCGACATCGAAGCGCAGGAGACGTACGAGGATGAGCCGCTTCCCATGCACGACCATGCGAACACCGAACACACACGCGACCGGACAGCCTCAGGGTTGGGCCTTCACATCATTACAGAGCCTCCGACGCCGATTCCGGCACCCCAGCTGTCCCCAGGCCTCACCAGCCCTGCACGCACGCGACCCAGCGCCCGCGTCGGGCGCACACACGGTCGGCAACAGACAGATTCAGCGCTGCACCCGTCGCCGCCCCCACGGAGGTCACGCTCAACCTATACCGGGAGCACAGGGGCAGAAGGCAGCCTCAGCTTGGGCGGCGCTGCGGATTCGCTCGTCTCTCCCACGTCCGCGCGCCGGCGAAGACGAACGACGCTGGCGTCGACGGCAGGGGCGTCCTCGTCGATGAGTCCACCACACTTCCCGCTCCCGCTGTCGCCCAGTGCGTCCGCCCTCGGAGGGTTCTCTATTGGCTTGTCCCCGATCAGCCCGGGTTTCTCCATCGTACCGCGCGAGCGGCGACGGCGCGCGACAGGCTTACATGCGAGCGGGACCGGGTCTGGACTCGGCGTCGGCAACGCTGGCGGTGGTGATGCGAGCGGGAGCAGGGGTGTTGACGATGACCGTTCACGAGAGGGGTGCGGGAGCAGGGAGCGACGCAGCCTCCGCAGGCAGCCCGGGGCGCGTACNGGGGCTTCAAGATGCGGAGGGTCGTGAGCGAAGGCGATGCGGATTCCGGTGCAGGCGAGTTCGAACGCTCGGGCAGTAGGGCAGCYGGCCTGCCGTACGGAACCGATCTGGAGCGCGGACACGGTGGTGGCGGCGACGGCGGCGGGACGGATATCGATGCTCGCAGGGATGCAGGGAACGAGGAAGGCGGCGCGGCGGGGAGGCCGGCGAAGGGAAGATGGAGGTGGCTGCGGAGCGTGCTGACACTGTCACTGAGCAGCGTGGATCCGCGAAGATGATTGAGCTGTGTGGCGGCGGGCGTGCGATGCGATACACGAGGAGGAGGAGGACCCTCCCATTTCTGTCTACGTACTTGCGCGTGCGGGATTGGACAAAGGAGGCATGGCGCGCGTAGTGCGCGTTAGTGGGTTCGCGCCGCGATATATAGTACTTACGCATATAGACATTGATACAGATTCTTGCGATGTCGCGCGGCGCGCCTTGCTACGGACGCGTGCTTCGTTACGGATACCCTAGTATACGCGAGCTTAGGCAAGGTCGTCTATATTAATTGCACGCAGCGGTCGGATGGAGGGTTGCTTGGATGTCGGAGCGGGAGGTTGTAATATGACTATGAGATGTATTGAACGGATATGGTATCGCGTGGCGAAGTACGGTCTCGCGGGAGTCCTCAATTGATTGTGACTGACGCTAGAAGCGAGTAGGCAAGGGGCCTAAGCAGGTTACGCTGACGCACGTCGAGAAAACACGCCCTGCCATGGCCTGATGCATGGACCTTCGTACACCGTACCAGGCACCGAGAGCAGCATCGATATTGCGTCGGCAGCGTGAGGAGTCCCGCACAGTCAGAGTTGAATACGTCGCGGTGCTGGGGGCGTTGCAAACGGAGGAATCGGTCTGGAAAGCCGTGCGAGGGCCCTTCCAAAGAAGGGTACTAGGAAGCCCAATCAAGCTAGGGGGACCCCGCCACCATCAACGAGATCTCGATCGCGAGATAGGCGAGGAGTTCGCAACGTCGTCCACGTGATCGCGTATCTATGCGCGCAATGGCGCTGCCGTACATCCTCCCTGTCCTGGCTTCTCATGCACCCGTTCGAAGGTACCTTGTGGGCTTCCGCACGTCTAGCAGAACGCGCGCGAAGCAGGCAGAAGTGGGCGCGTCTCTAGGGGGGAGCCGCGGAGGCGGAGATGAGGGACTCTGTGTGAAGGAGGGAGGGGGACCGTGTGGTCAGGGAGATCAGACCCGCCTAATGGCACCGCGGGATGCGCCCTCCGGCCGGTTGGAGCTGCAAAAACATAAACGACGAATCCGCTCGCGCGCCGCGTTTCAGCACACCACCTCTTGTCGGCACTGGCCAGCGAACCAGAAGGAGCGAAGGAGAACGAGGGACGAACCGTCGAGCCGACTCTGACCAGGACCTGACCTGAGCTGTTGCTGTGGTGTCCTCTCCCTCCGCGCCGCCGCCTCTCTTCTGCTCGACTCCAACGTAGCACCCGCCGTGCAGCGTCCTTCCGAGAGCGTTTTCTCTCTCTTGCTCCCACCACAAGGCTGCCCTTTCTGTCCTTGCCTCCACTCTCTTTTCGCTTCCTTCGTCTCCTGCTTGTATCTCTCTGAGTTGCCTCTTCCTGTCTCTCTGCCCGTTCTCTGCTTCGAGTGCTAGTCTGTCCCATAACTCGACTTCCTTCGTTTGCGTCACCAGCCCTCACCGACCTCCGTTGCCTCAAACACCACCACTACCACCATGCACAGTCCTCGCACGCGCGCNAAACGCGCCTGTGCAGCCTCTGGCGGTGTCTGCGACGCCNGGGGCCTGGGCCAATGATTGGAGAGAAGATCCTCAAGTCCCGCTTCTCTGAGGACGAAGCGGGCAGCAAAAATCACGGCACGTCGACGTCGATCCTGTCGCGCAAGACGACGCAAAAGTCGAACCTGAGCCTGCGGTCTGCTGCGAGCGGATACACGAAAGATGGACAGGGCGGGGCTGGGAGTGGGACAGGAACAGGGACAGGACGACGGCACGGGCTGCCCCGAGCGATACCAGCGCCTGACCCGATCATCACCATATCCCAGACGCACAGTGCCAGTCCCAACGCGAACAAGGACGACGCCCTTTCCGGACTCGGCCAAGTCCACTCCCCCGGTCTCGCATCCCCCGCCTTCTCCTTCTCCCACAACCTCTCCACCGCATCCTTCCACTCCGCCAACCCAAACGACGACGAGCTCGACTACGTCACCGTAGACCACCCATCCAACGGCCCCGTCGAGAACGCCGTCGTCCCCGCTCGCACCGACAAGGCCGCACGCGTCCTGGGCATCAGGCAGCGACAGAGCATGGAGCCCATTCCTGGCTCAAACCGCAACTCCCTCGCCTCGGCGCGTTCTGCYCCGCCCTCCGTCTCTGCACCTCCCCCGACCNCCCTCAGGCCCTACGCTTCCCYTGGCCTCGCTCTATGTCGTCTCGGGTCTCCCAAAGAGTCCGCATACATGGACCCTCGCTGACCCGGACTCTGTCATGGGTCTGCATCACAGCGAGGGTGCAGTCGGCAGGTGGTGGAGGCCTGAAGTGCTTGGTAGCACGATAAGCCCCGGAGCGGGCGGCGGTAAGCGCAAGAGGAAGAACAAGGCCGAGGACGGCTCGACCGTCTTCAGCTCTTCCGGCCATCTCAGCAAGCAGGAGGTCGGGAAAATGCTGTCCAAGGCGCTCAAGGTGCGTTTTCTTTCTGTTTGCGTGCCCTTCCGTGCGCGTCGTTTTGGCGGAGCCTTGGCCGACGCGCTTCTCCCCCCTCTTCTAGCTCTCCTTCACGCGCGAGGTCGAAATCATCGCTTCGACCCTCCAGCCCGCCTCGACCGTACACACGTTCACTTTCAACCTCCCCGCGCCGGCCACGCCTCTTGCGCCGAGCCCGTCCACAGACATGCTCCGTGCATCCGTGCTCACCACCAACACGGATGTCTCATACGCATACCCGTACGTGGACGATCCATTCACCCGTCATGCCCGACCCTCTTCCGCGTACCTCGGGCCCACCTCATCCGCGTACCTCTCCCCGAATGGGCATAACGCGGGCGCGCGCATGCCCAGCGATCTCGGCGGAACCCTCGGGAACTCCGCCAACGGAGGCCAGATAACCTACCATGGCGTCTGTCTCACGGTCTGGTCCCATGCTGACGCCGAACGCACGGCTGCTATCCGCCGTACCCTAGAAGCGGGCCGTGCGAGGAAGGAGAGCGCGCAGAGTCTCGTCGCCTCTCGTATGCGTCGTCACGCGTCCGACGCGACCAGCACTGGCGGTGACCCCGCCGTACAGGCGCGTCGGCGCGCGAAGATGAGCTCTCGCGGTCCATGGGGTGCGGGTACGGACGCTGAGACTGACCTCGACCCGGAGACTGACGGAGAGGGTGGTGCAATCAGCGAGAGCGACTACGACGTAGCTAGCACAGTGGGACACACCCCGGGCGAGAGCACGCTCTTCCTTCCGGGAGATACGGTGTTCTGGTTGCCGTACGCGCTCAGTGAGTGGTTTGTGCCTGTAAAAGATTTTGAGAATGTGGTCGCTGACGGACGGGCGCGATCTAGCTCTGGTGTCGCGCTTCCCGATCTACGACCTCATGCGGGACTACCTCACGCTGTCGTGGGCGCGCTTCTCGAAGGACGTGCAATCGCACACTCTGCAGATCAGCAAGATTCTTTCGCATCCCGCACCTCGTCCCGGCGAACTTGTGCGTCTTGACGCGTCGTCTGCCCCTACGCATGGCGGCGCAGAGACGAGTTTGGAAGTTGTAGCCCGTTTCCCTGGCGGTCTCGACTTCGGTCGTGGTTTGGTCGATGTGAACTTCACGATGTGGCCGTTGTTCAAGTGCTTGAACATTGACAACATTCTCACCATTTGCGAGGTAAATCCAACCCTTCTCTTCCTCCCTTCCCCCTGCACCTTCGTGGAGGGATCCACAGAATGGCGTCGTATGCGGTATGCTGACTGCAGTTATGGTGTTACCTCGCTTGTTTTAGATTGCGCTCGCTCCGACGGGTCGCGTTCTGTTCTTCTCGCGCCACCCGGCCATGTTGGGCATTGCGGTCATGACGATAAAGTACCTCGTCGAGCTGCGTGGATGGAGCGGTGTTGCTCTTTCCGCCGTGCACTCGCGCGATGCGAAGATCTACATTGACGACCCCGGTCCGTGGATCATTGGTCTTGCGACGGAGGCTCGCTATGCCGTGCGCCCGCCGCCTGAAGTTTGCATTGTCGACTTGTGAGTATTTCCTGCGTGCAGGCCACAGATGGGACCCTTACTGACGTGTTGAAACTAGGGACATCAACTACTTGAACTGCGCGGCGCCGCCACCTGGTGTGGTCTCAACCAAGCAGCAGCGCGACCGTTACCGTCAGAAGCTGTTGGCTGCATTTGAGCCTCACTACCACCCTGACCACTGCGTTCCCAGGTAAGTCAGTGTTTACAGCATCCCGGATTACGACTGATGGTTTCCGTAGTGAGTTCAAGGAGGCTTTCCCTGCAGGGCGGTTCAGGCCCGTTTGCAAGATTCAGGCAAAGCGTGGTGCTGCGTCGACCGCGGTAGCCGACATGGTCAAGCCTCCCGAGTGGTGGCACTCTACACGCATTATCCAAGCGTTCGATAATGTGCTCGCGGAGAAGATGAAGAAGCCATCGCTGCTGAAGCGGATCAGCTCTTTCGGCAGTGTGCGGCCCCCGCCGCGTCTCAGCCCGGCGGAGCAGCACATCCAATTGTCGATCCGCAAGCGTGCGTCTGCGTTTGTCGACGCGCGCGACGACCTCGAGACGAAGATCGGGCGGCTCTCGCGCCGTCTGAACTTCTTGATGACGGAGTCGGACCTGTGGCGCGACAAGTTTGTGACGTTCGAGCAGTACGCGGAGAAGCTGAGCGTCGAGGCGATCGAGCTCCGCTCGAAGATCAACAAGGAGCAGAAGGAGACGAAGCGCCTGTCGAGCATGATCACAATGACGGCGGCGGAGAAGTCGAAGCTGCAGCAGCGTGAGTGTTTCGCCCGTGCCCATGTCCGCCGTCGCCGTTCTGTGGCGGCGTGCGCGGAGGCCTGTATGTGAATGCGATCGTTGACGGTTTGTGTCCGCGTCTTGGCGTCGTCGCTTCGCGTGTTTTGCAGAGCTCTCGGAGACGGAGATGGCGCACCGGCAGGCCCTGCAGGAGCTCGAGCAGATGCGCCAGAACATGGAGAAGATGGAGGAGGAGCGCGCGGAGATGATCGCGGAGGTCGAGGCGCAGATCGAACGTGCGCTCGCGCACATGGCCGTCGACGTCGAAGACTCGGACTATGGCGGTTCGCGCCCAAGCAGCCGCCTTTCGTCACGCTCCGCACCGAGCACTTACCGCCGCGGGAGCGACTCTCGTTCTCGTTCGCGGCCCCTGCGTTCGTTCAGCACCGAGTCGACGCTCGCCGAGTCGTACATGGGCAGCGGCGGTGACCTGCGCGATGAGTTTGCCGTGCAGCCTGAGCGCCCGACGGGCACAGTCATCGAGGAGCCCGAGGCGGAGGAGGCGGAGGCGGCAGAAGACATCGACAAGCTGAAGAAGAAGAAGCGCTTCTCRGCGGCGGACATGGRCGCGCAGCAGGACGGCATGAAGGCCGTCGACGAAGGCATCAGCCAGAAGAGCGACAAGATCGCGCAGAAGGTGCTCCAGATCCAGCGCAAGGTGCGTCGCGATTCGCGAAGCTTGATTGGGGATGGTGTGATGGACTAACGGATGTGATTGCGGTTCTAGYTGGAGTCTGCATTGGGGTCGGAAGCGTACCGTCGCTCGTTGGACAGCGAGAGCGAGCTATCCGAGTCTGGCAAGGCGCGYTCGCGSCGCGGCAAGCCAAGGGCGAGGAACTTCACYGACTCGCCCATGCTCTCGGGCCGCGACANCCCCCGTTCGCCGCGGTGACGCGAAGCTTTCGGATTCAAAGGACCCTGCGCTGTCCGCCTCGGAGAGCGAGACCAAGACCGAGATTGCGCCCGAGGAGCGTCGGCGCCCGCAGGTCACCACTGCCACGCTTGAGCTCCCCGGCTTGCGCAAGATCCCCTCCACGGCGTCCATTAGTGCTTTCTCGCCTTCCACCGTCACCCCTACCACGCCCGCGTTGACCCCTGGTGCGAGCGCAGCGACCGACGACGAGGACACGGACTTCCAGAGCGCGTACTCTACCAGCCCTCGCGGTAGCTACGGCAGCTTCGAGCACTATGCTGGGAAGGGCTACAGCGACACTGGCAGCGAACAGGCTACACCCACTGGCCTCACTGCGGACCACCTAGACGAGTTCGGTGCGCGCCAGGACGTCGCGCTCAAGAGCCGCGAGCGCAACTTCAGCACCAGCACGGCGACGGCCGCCAAGGTCAACAAGGCGCGGCTAACGCCCCGCGCAAGCGAGGACACGGTGGGCGGCCGGTAAAGTGTGCCGCAGCTCTGCGCTGCTGCAGGTAAATGCAGGGACAAACACCCTCGTCTATAGTATTTATTTCCCTACTTATGCGTTAATCTCACCCCCTCCTCGCCGGCTACCTACCCTCCGACCGCGTCGTTGCCCGGTCCCTCGCTGTATATCCAACTGTCGTTCGCTAGATCCTATATATCCTCTCATACTCACACTCACATCCCCCAGCCCCTCATCTCGCCCTTCTCGTACTACTGCCGTTACCTAGTCTCTGGTTTTCTTGATTCGCTGCGCCCAGCCTCAGTCGACCGCTTTCGTTCGTTTTCCACCGTTCTTCCGCGTCGGTCGCTGCAATATATGCCGTCATACATTGGTACATTCCGCGCATGGTACATGATATACAGTCTATCAATACACCTTTAATATCGTCCGCTCGGGAATAGGGGAATGTGCCACAGCGCGTATAGATGGAAGAGAACGACGGCCCGACGAGCGCCCTGCTCTATCGAGAGTCCATGCGTCGTCGAGCGTTGAACGCCTTGACCACCGAGGCGACCTGGGAGAAGAACCACGTCTGCGACTTTTTGTCGGGTATGAAGATGAACTTGTCCTGCTCCTTGCCGGCCTTGTGCGCGAACTTGATGCCCGTGTCCTCGATCGTGACGCCTTGGACCTGGGTGAACGGCAGCTCCCACTCGAGTCGGAGCTTGTTCGACCAGAAGGACAGGACCTTCGTCGTCGTGAGCAAGATGACGTTGTCGCCTCCAGGCAGGTCTGCAGACGTGCGATGTCAGCCATTGAAGGGTTCGTGGTTGTGCGACACTCACTCAGATGGGCTACGTAGGTCTCGTTGCGGTACCTGCCCTCGTCGAGATCCTTCATCCAGTACTGTCCGAGAGCCTCACGTTCGGAATATGGCTGATTCGATTGTCAGCCTCTGGTAGGATGAAAGCAAGCTCAACACATACCACAAGCACTCCGTCCGCAGGTACAAGGCGCGGCTGCAAAGTTCGCATGAGATATGTAACACAAGGCGAATGCGCTGATGCTGTCCGTGTACTCACCAGCCTCACACGATCTCGGGCCGGGTTATCGAACACGGTCGTGGTGTTGCGGATACCTATGCCTTCTGGTCAATACACTGTAATTGAAGTACAATATATGCCTTCGCACCTTCGGAGACGTTCGAGGCCAAATCCAGCACGCCGATGACTGGCTTCGTGACAGCACTGTGTACGAGTCAGTGATGATGCGCGGCGTGGAATTAACGAAAGCCTGTAGCCCACCCAATCAAGCCTTTCCCTACGCCCTTGAAGAAGCCTTTTGCACCCTCCGACTCAGCACCCTCGATAGGCTTCAACTACAGAGAAGGTTATTGATATGCCCGTTTGGATGCGTTCGAGGGACTCACCAAGACACCTTCGACACCGCTGACCAGACTGGTCGCTAGTGCCTCTGCTCCAGCTGTGACACCGTAACTGATGCAGATTCGTCAATAGGAGCCGAACATATGCAACAAATTGCGTACATTGCATGTCGAGGCCTATTGCGTCGTTGGTTCATTCGCCTACGAAGTTGGTATTCAGAGTCGAATGTTGTTGCGGACAAGCCTGTGTCACAAATTGAGCATCGGGGCATACTTCGAACGGATTGTCGTACTGACCTTTGCCGACACTACTTGTGAACTTCGTGAAACTGTCCGATACACCAAATACCGTCTTCTTGACAAAGCTCGCCGCGCCCTGTGGATCAACCTCAGTATAGGAACCTTCTGGCAGAGCTCGCAGCCAATACCTTCGCGATGCCTATGCCGAGCTCTTTGTTGCCATGCATGACCACGCCATTGAAAGGCTCATAGAAGATATCGGCCACGCCGGAACTAACGTTCGTGAAGAGTCCGACCGGGTTCCCAATGAAGTCGGCTGCACCAAGGATGCGATACAGTTGACGGAGAACTTCCTGTCGGTAGTGATGCATGATACGTTCTTGAAGGTCTGGCAGAGTGAGTCGCATGTCTTTGATAGCCAATGCGTTCATCTCCAGAGGTGCATCATTGATGTTCCCGACGGCCATGGTAACCGCGTTGAGGACAACTGCAAACGGATTGCGCAAGCTCAGCCTATACAGGCAAGGTTAGCTGTAAGGGAAGTGGCAATGATGAGATGAACAAGCTTACTTCTCTTCTCCGCTGACCCTTTCAGTACGCATGAAGGATATAGACAGTTTGATCGGCTGTAGCTCGAGCACCTCGAAGTACAAGTCTTGCCCCCGTGCACTAGCTCGTGGCTCTGGTATCTCCTCTGGGTACTCGAGTAGTACGCTGACAGCGATGTCAATATGCGAAGAGTGCCTTCGGGAAATGATGCTCACTCTTCTTGCCCTTCGTCCCACGATGCGCCCTTGATCTTGGTCAGGTCGTAAACCGCGAACAGGAAATCTTCGTCCGCTTCGACAGTGAGCGCTTGCAGAAGAATCGAACAATACTTGACAAAGAAAACGCCATGCTCTAGGAATCCAGGTCAGTAGGGATAGAATTATAGCAATTGACAGATATGAATCACCCTGATCATTCAGCCAAATCATCGATGCTTGGACTGTCGGCAAAGCGGCGACTTTGGCGTCTTGAGATATTGGCGTCGGCTGCAGGACAACAGGGAATAGGGCATCATGCAGCTGGTTATCTATCTGGAGGCTGCCGCAGGACAACGTGACTGATTGGGCGACCGGATTGTTGGTATACTCGAACTTCAATGCATTCATAGAGAGATAGACGACTTCGACCATTCGCCTGTTGATCAGAGAGATGCCGATGCCCTGTAGATCGAGTGCGACAGTCAACACGGGAGAGACTGTCTCTTGTACAGCCTCGAAAGCCTCTTGACTGCTACTGATCGAGTCCTGCCGTGCCAACGATGCAGTGTCGCGTCGCCTTGGCTTGTAGAGACTATATTCCGCGACATAATTCGTGATACGCAGAATTTGTCGGTGACCATCGGCTCGAACGTCGAGAGACACCGCCCGAGTGCCTCTTTCGCCCTGCATAACATAACGGTCAATATATCGCGCGCAAGCCGGACAGGTGATAACCACGCACTGCAAACTTGAACGGCACCAGGTCGCCGATCTCCATTATATCTACCTCTCGTCTAGAGCCATTGATTGAGAGCACTATCCTCTTGTCCCTTGCCGCAGGATAATCCCAGGCGTAATCAAGACTAGATTTGCTGGCAACATTGTAGGTAGGTGCAGGCTTGGCGGCTTGCCCCACTTCCTTGCGAGCTTGATCCTATATTACGCTTAGATAGGTGTCAAGGCACCATAGGCGAGATGACGTACTGTTTGGCAGAATGCAAAGCTATAGTCGCTGTCGTTCTCGATCGTGAACGGCCATCCCTCCGTCGCCTCATTCAGGAAGATGAATATCGTAGGGCCTTCAATCTTCACCTCGGCACGCATGAGCCACATGTGATGACTGCCCTCGGGCGCATATAATCGGAAATGAACTGTCCCAATGTCTTCCAAGTTGATAGGTGATGACCTGCAGGTTGCCAGAGTCGTCAACCTATGAGCGTGAAGAGAAGTTCAAAGCATACCATTGTGCGTTGAGCCCGGGAACGGCAAACGTCAGCAATTTCTCTTCGCCGATACGGAGGAAGTGCAGTGATCGCTTCTCCCCTGGCTCAATGGTGGCTCGCCCTCGAGGAGCAACACCATGTTCTCTAAAGGCCAACGGTTGCGAAAAGCTGTTTTTCAGGATGAAACGAGGCGTCAATGTGATAACCTTCGTCAGCTTGTATTTCCCGAGGCCCTCTGTCCATGAGAGGCCAACGTGAATCTCGTCAGTCCTCTGCGTCTGGTGCGGGATGACGAGCCTCGTCTCGGCAGTCGGCGCATCGAAGCTAACAGACTGTTGAGTATATTAGCGATCTGTTCGTGAACATAATTAACGAATCTGGCAAAATACCTGAGACCATGCAGAATCTCCGACTTTGAACGCAAACTCCTTGCCGTTGTCGACAGGATGCGATAGCACTACGCCAAATATCAGTTGTGGCAGGGATCATCAGTACACACTTTGAAACGTACTGAACGGCACGGGCTTCGCCAAGACCTCTATTGGCCAGGAATGAGCGAGTCGTTAAGGAAGTGATACATGACAATCATACCTGGACGAGTCTCTCCAGCGACTTCTGTGGGGCTTCCAACACGAGATTTCGATGGTCGGACAGAGAAAGGCAGCCCTGTCTTGTTGAGAACAATGTAGGGGCTATAGACTTGAACCTTGAACGAGCCCCCTGAGTCAGGGTAATGCCTGAAGGAATATGTCAACAGCGTTGCCGCCCGGGATAGGGAATGGGCCTACACGTAGTTCAACCTCAAATCGAGTTTACGACCCGCTGGATCCCGCAGTACGAGTTTGTTCTCGACGTCGAAGTCAGAATTACCGTCGGTATTGATGATTGCAAAATCGCTTGGCTTGAACGCTACCGAGATGGTCATTAGAAAGCGCCTCGACCGCCAATGAAACGATGGTACCTGTATCTTGAGCATGGACATTCAGCAGCACTAGGTGGCCCAACTCGACCGAATGGACGGGCATGACTCCTCCTTTGCGCAAGTAGCTCCTCCAATTCTGATCAGTCTCCTTGTCGTAGATGCGATACTCTATGTTGTACGGCAATAGATTCTCAAGTTCTATCGGTGCTCGCAGCTTGAGAGTGATCCNTNGTCGGAAGTTTGCTACGAGATGTTAGACAACGAACTTGCCAGCAATACAGAACGCTTACCGTGTAGCGATGTCGTTGGCATCAGCATCGGCCCACGCTTGGAACCGGAACGCAGCTTCGCTCGGATCCGAATGTGGACAACGCAGAGTAAAGCCTCGCCTCGCAATCAAGTCTTCCCATCGCACAGCTGGAGACCACTTATACCCAAAGCCCTCTGCAGACGACGTGAGTACTAAATCCACTCGAAAGGAGCAGCCTACTCACGATCTGGTTGCAGCCTCACTCGGCAGCGGTTGACGGCATCAAGTGGTAGAGCATAATCCTGACCTGGGACTGATAGCGAAGTGAGCCAAGAACGAAAGGGTAGCACTCTTGCCCAACATACCTATCTTCTCCACTGCATATACGGGCTGCCCAGTCTCGTCGACTAGAGTAAGCTCTAGCGGGTACAACGTATGATTCTCTATCTTGTATGTGGACCGTAGCACCACCTGCTTGACGTTGCCCAGCACCTTCACTTCGCAGACCAAACGATGCGCATACTTCTCGGAGCGTGGTCGGAGCGAGAATGTATATTCGCCTTCCCTGTCCACCGGAATGCTACGCAGGTGCTCCCATTGCTTACCGATGATCTGTAGACCGATACTATTGTGTCCACTCGAGGAGACGTGCTGTAATTGTGATAAGCACCAGTGATGACTCAACATCTGGTATACATACCTCACGCATGGTCTTCCAGTCGTCGAATCTCCAGTCAATCGTCTTGCCATTGGCAACCTGCTTTGCTGTGGTCTCGTTGACATTATGACTTCCATCTGTATCGGACCAGATGAACAGAGGATAGCCCGTCCGGTTCCAGATGCGATAGGGCGCATAGCTTCCGCGAGCTTTCTGTAAGACTCGTTCGCCTTCAGCGCCGNAGCATTCGAGAGGTTGCAAGGGCAAGCTCGACGAAAGTCATTGTCAGATTGACATCTAGACGCTGGTTCGCATTGATTGACATCCTCATGCCGCCCGAAGGAGATTCTTTGGAGACCTGCAAGAGCATGAGGTCGCCTTGTAACACACGGATACGGAAGGTAACTTACCGATGTTGTGAAAGTCCACGGGTCGATCACTATCAAGTCATCATTAGCAGACGGTCTAACAGCGTACATACGCCAAACTCCTCACATGGCTCCCAATGCGAATTTGACAAGTTCCAATAGCTGACATGCACAGAGAGCGTAGACGTCGCTTGGAGCTGTCAACAATCAGTTACGTAGTTCTTACCCCTCTCGTCACTGCGTCTTACCTCGCCGGACCAGTCTTTGGCACCAAGGATGAAGGGCTTGACCTTCAAGTGCAACAGCGGTTGTTCATGCAAGTCTCCGATCAGGACGAGACGGAACCCTTCGAAGGATCCTCTGAACTAAACAACGATGTCAGTAACCCACTTCCACCGAATACCACTACACTTACCTGCTCCTTGCTCGTCACGACACGAGCGTGCCCAACGGGTTGTGCGCGGGAAGTAGTAGGCCTGGATATTTTTCTCGTAGACTGGAGCCCCGGTCGGCTCAATGCCTTCTCGCTTTCAGGCCCGTTGTGCTCGGGCTGCTTGGTCGAATTACCGTACAGCTCGATCGCCTTATTGACGATAGTGGTGATGAGCATGATGTCGCGGTACGATGCGCGGAACACAATGGGCAAAGCGGTGACTTCGATGCTGGTGGATTGATGGGCTGCAGAAGAGCGGCTGTCCAACGTGAACGTCAAGTCGACGTCGTCGAGGAAGCGTACACTCTCGGCCGGCTTGCCCATCCGAGTCAGAGACATGCCAACTTGCTTCACGCTCACAGCAAAGACCCCCTGGAACATACATCAGAAAAATGGTGGACAGCTAGAATGCAGTATACGAACCTGCTGCGAAACGAGTAGCTGCTTGATAGCTAGCCGGATGGCTTGTGATTCTCCGCTGGAATCATCCTCCAACACAGAGATAGAGACGTCGTGCAGATCTAGGCGGAAGTCAATCCTGGAACTCGACGGGTTAGGTGCAGGTTGTTCCTGGTCTACAGCAGCGTCTTCAGGTTCGCTTGCTTGTGTTTGGAACGCGCTGGTGAAGAACTCGAGCAAAGAGATAATGGGATCAACTGCGAAGATGACCTCGGGGGAATCAACGGTTAGAACAGCCAGACCGTTGCTGTTCTCTCCGCCCGACATGGTGAAGAGCAGCATGATTTGGTTCCGCTCGTGTTGCGCGGCGGGCATAATCTCGTTGAACTTGGAGTGCCCAGGTCGTGTGTTGTTCATGGTCATTGACTTCATCACGACCTGAGCTTCAAGCGCGCCATCGGACAGCGTCTTCAGCCTCAAGCTATTGTCGTTCAAAGCAAAACGCGCAATGCCGTGATCCTTGATGTTCGCTTGTGTGGTTGCTGAAGCATCGTACAAGTGCAGCTTGACAGCGTTGACAGTGACGACGAGGTCCAAAGAGGTCCAGGGTCGACTACCGTCTTCGATAACTTTCGGTGCCAGCTCGGGCCGCAGGTCAACCGTCGGCGTCGAGCCAGAAAGGACGACGGCCTGAGCATCAGCAGGCTCTGGAGACTGCGATGGAGAGGACTCGTAGTCCGCAACCGAGACATCAGCGAAGACCTTCGGAATAGACTGGGAGAGCGCAATGAGCAGGCAGTACTGGGACTGGGTCAGGTGCAACCGGACGTCGGAAATCTTGACGGAGACCTAGTACGAGCCAAGGTCAATCTCGGCTTTCGTAAACGAGCAGGAGCTAGCGCATTACCTGATTGTTTGGACGATCTAGATCTGTAGAGCGGTCAATGTTCCCGACTTGTGTTACGTCCGCGTCTATGTCTATATCATCCACAATCTTCAGCACGGACGGGGCTTCGTCATAATGCAAGCACGACGTCAGCTGGATGCCATGCAACCCGGCGGTAATACGGTCGCTGTCATCATGATACGCGTTTCGCGCTTTCAGAGAGCCAAGTCGCAGCGTCAGCACGTCGAGCGAATGCTGGGCGTCTGCAGGGAAGACGACGATGGGCGTGCTAATTGAGACGTCGAACTGCATGCGCTCAATCTCAGATGCCCGCTGAACCGCAGCTGTAGTCGCGGCGTCGTACAAGCCCTTGAGCTTCGCTAGGCGCATGAAGAACAGGTAGGCATCGTGCAGACTGTGTTCAAGGTAATGCACCTTGAGCGAGCCTGTGTTCAGTGAAATGGACGACTTGACTCCTGTGTAGGTCGTATGATCCTCAGGGTCAAACGTCTGGTAGGTGAAGTCCGCGAAGTTATCGCCCTCAATGGACAGAATCTGCTTGAAGTCCGGCGAAGCGGTCTGGATCGGAGAGTCGTCGTTCAACGCTAGGCTCCCCAGGCGACCATTGATGCGCATGGTGTTCGCACGGAGCAGAATCGCCACGTAGGCCGTGGAGAGGGAGAGCGTGCCGATACGAACATCGTCGTTGATGAGGATGACTGCGATCGCGTAAGCCAAAGTAATTCCAGCCCAAGGTCGTGCGACTGAAACTTACCTTGTATGCTCGCTAGAGTCAGAAGCACCCTGATTTTCTCGGGCGAGCCCCCCCGCCCCCGCCACGACCTCAGGGGCGTCCCCACCGGGAGTATTCGGGGGTGGGGAAGAAGGTGCTTCCACAGCGCCGGCAGTCTGTGGAACAAAGGTGGTCATGATGAAATCGTACAAGGTGAGGACCGGTTCTGGAGCAGCCCGGAACAGGAACGTCGATATCTTGACGTCAACGTTCTGGTCGATGCCCTCGTAGACCTGCTGATACTCGGGCGAGGTCTGCTGCACGCGCGTATACTTGACAGTGAGCAGGTCTGCTGAGGAGGGTCCAGCTGCGGAGGACATGAATTCCAGCGGTTCTCTGCCGGCCTGGTTGATGTGCATGGAGATTGACCTGTCGAAACCTTGATTTTCAGCGCATTGATCGGACAGCGGCGACTTGGATTACGCACTTCAGATTCACATCGACTTTCATGACATACTTCTCCATTGCATATACCAGGCCGAAGCCTTGGAAGACGGCATCGCCTAACAACTTGTCCGTGCCATCAGGCGCGGATTTCGACAGGGTCGCGCGGAGCGTGTCGACCTTGAAGTCGACCTCCACGACATGCTGGTGCAGCGCTGGGTTCTGATAATCGCATAAGGAGAATCAGAAAACCCGCGGGACGCGCGGAAGGAGCTTGGGAGACTTACGGAAATAGTTCCGGGGTCTGCTTCAAAGAACTCGTCGTTGCCTTCGTCGCGCTGAGGCGCCGCCTGCGGGGTGGGCTTCGTGGCGCCCCCCTGGTCCTCGTCGTCGGTCTCGATAGCGTACTCCTCCTCTTCTTGCACCGGCCCGAAGAAGCCAGAGGGTATTTTGAATGCAGTGGAAGCGTGTCTCTGTGACGTCGAGGCCCGTTGCGCGGAATATGCTCGGCCCGGCGTCTCCTCTGGGTCGTCGAAATGTGGGATGGAGACGTCGATCAGCCGCATAAGGGACTTGTACTTCGTGTCCGACATGTTCACCTGCAGCGCGGGAAGGTGACCGGAAACTTTGAATCGCGCGAGCGTGTATGCGGTGGGAACAATCGAATTCTGGACCTGGAGGTCAAAGTTAGTTCGTTCGAGCAGATGCAGGTTGTCGTTCTCCTTCGACCGCAGCGCCTTGAGGCATGAGTCCAAGTCGTCGCCGATAAGAAACTATTGCGTACACGAGAAGGGTCAGAAGAATGGAAGGTACAGCCTTCTGAATTGCACTAACCTGGGCGGCCTCGAGCCTGACGGTCAGGCGGTCGTACATCATTGACTCGAGGTGCTTGTAGTCCTCTTCGGTGTACTGCTGCCTGCGCTTCGCATGGATTTCCTGGATGGCCTCCTTACTGGCGAGCTCGCTGCCGATCGATATGTGACCGGCATCGATGACCAGGTGTTTCCCCTTCGTTGTGGTGACGCTGACATGAATGGTCAGCGAGTGGATCTCCGAGTTGGTCCTGCAGTTCACTTACTCTTGTGGGATGATTATGATGGGCGCGTTGAGGTCCATTTGCACATCGATCGTCTTATGCGTTTGTAGCGCATATTCAAGGCCGATCCTAGTCTCCTTACGTAGTCCCTCTAATGTTTGGCTGGCGACGTTCTGAAGAGCGATCAGTGAGATACCGGTTCATCCTGAGAGGACGATAGCGTACCAGAAGCGCCTCAACCGATTCGAGTTGGCTCGCAGGGGGCTTCAGGAACTTGTACACGGCTTCTATGTAACCTTTGTGATACACAATCTCCATGTAACGCATGCGCACACTCAGCGCGCTGTCCGCGCGTCCGTCCAGAGGGTTCTGCTCAAACTTCATGAAGAAGAACGGGTCCGCCAGCTCAGGCGCAGATCCCGGCTCCTCCACAGGAAGTGCCTTGACGATCTCGCTCTGGCTCCTCTTCTCCTGCACGTGCACAATGAGAGGATACGCCGTGTGCGGAGTGGTACCGTCCCGGACGGCGAATCCGCCTAGGGAGAGCGACGTCTCAAAGTTGTCCTGTCTCTGCAGGAACGTCGCCTGGAAGATGTCGAACACGACGGAGATGATCTCGCTATTCTTGCCGTGCGGGTCCGTCTTCAGAGCGAACGAGCCCCGATTGAGCTGTGCCTTGACCCGCGCCTTGAGCGCGTCCCTCGGCGTATCAAGTGCCTCTGCGAGCGCAGTCNTTTTCGTCGTAGTCCAGCGCGGCGTAGAGCTCCTTCCTCTGCTCCTCGGTCATCTCACCGGTGAATGCAGGTTCCTCAGTGCTGGGCGTTGGCTCGCCGGTGGAAGACGAAGAGGAACCCCAGATCCAGGATGACCAAGAAGTCTGCTTCTGCGGCTGCTTCTTCTTGCGCTCTTCCTCGAGCTTTCTCCGAGTCGCCATATCCTTGCGGAGCTGGGACCGAGCAATTGAGCGGTAAAAGCGCAGGTCGTCATAAGACAATTTCCTCTCCAATGCCTCCAACATGGCGACATCCTACACAACACATTCATGAACTTCTCAGTGACAAATGATTTTATAGACGAACGCTTACTTGTGGAGGGAGCGGCCCCAAATGTTTCCGTTTGAATAAATCGACATAGCGGTGGCGATCGTCGCGCCGCTCAGCGAAGTATTCCCAGGTCCATCTCCGCCTACGATCGCGGACCTCATCCAGAATGGCCGTGGTAGCGAATTTCAGCAACGCTCTGGGGCGGTTCTTCTCGAATTCCTCTGCAGGAGGGCGGTATTTTTGGTACTTCAATATCCCGGATCAGCGACCATATGCACGCGAGTTCCTCGACCGCTTACTTGGTGTTGGCGCGTGTAGAAATGATACATATCGACGAGCGAAATGGCATCTCGGTACTGATTGTCATCTAGGAGCACGCCGATCTCGTCAAATGACAGCTGTACGTCAAAACGCGGCGTCTCCTTGTCCAGCTTGTGATTCATAATGATCTGCCCGTGCTCAGTTAGCATCGCAGTCGGAGGTATCTAACGTGACTCATGACCTTGCCCTCGCCGGAGACCGGCTTCAAGATGAATTGATGGGGTGCTAGTCTATTGCCTTTGGAGATCTGCGCGCAGGTTTTAGTAGGGACAAACCGTATCGCATCAAGGACCGTACTGACCAACGCGGTGAACTTCTCGACGAATTCTTGATATGACAGTCCCGCCAGGCTTTGGCAGTCGGTGTCAAAGTAGACTGCGAGTGACTCTAGCCTCGCGAGCTGTTTGGGATGAACAGCTGCCCGCACGCGACAATTCTTCAACTCACCTTGTGGACCGCACCAGCCTTGCTGTCGATGAAGGCGGGCTGCCATTTTTCGTTGACAGAAACCGCAGTAAAGCCTGCCAATGTTGCACCGGCAGCAAATGGATGCTGGCCAGTCATTACGTGTTAACCTCACACCAATGTCTGACCATGCGACCAGGGCGCACTCACACCAGGTACGCTGAGTTTATCCTCGTAGCGGATATGAATGTTCCTCACGGTGACCTGCAAGTTGTTGATGATCTTGGTCACGAGGGAAGACAGCAAACCCTGTGACTGGGCTGAATCTGAGAGAGCTTCAGAGCACGCCCTTGGTTCACTTGACTACCGACGTCCTGACCTTGGGAAACGTCGGAACGGGACTGCATGTGAAGGAGCTCCGCGTTCTCCAGGCGTTCAAACTTGGCGTCCAGGGCGCGGCGCTCTTCCTCCTCAGGGTCATAGGTAGATTCGGACGAGGGGACGACAAGTAGATACACATCCTCGACCAAGACCTCTACGGGCTGGTTCCCCAAGTTCATCCAATGCAACGAGAGGGACAGCTTTCCCAGGTGGCCTGCATTCACGTCAGACTTGGACATGTGCATTGAGTCGTATCACGCACCGTCAATGACATCCACCGGCAGCCTGAACTTGTCTAGAGCGCCCTTCTTCAGACGCAGCTTGGTTAACGTGATTTGCCCTGCGTTACGACGTCAATCGCCGCGTTCGGTCTGCTGACATGTATCGCACCTTGTCCAATTCCATAGTTGACTTGGTTCATGTCCAAGTTTTCGACATACGGGGCAAGGACGCGGTTGAACAACTGGGTACGCTTGAGTTACTGCCTAGCATGATCGAACGGAGTTTACGCACAATGTTCAGAACCTCCTTCCCCGGGTCCGACCACCAGACCATGGTGACGAGGTATGTTTGTCGGGTTGTCGCTCAAGTGGTCGTATACAGCAACCAGCGGTGTGATATACAAGTAAGATGAGAATGTCAAGGGTTACAAGAATGGGTTATGGCAAGTTCAAGCACGGTGATTCGATTGCTGCGTACGTCATGCCTGTCTCTTTTTGGCAGTCACCATTTTGGCGCTGGTTGTGGGGAAAGGAAGCGCCCATGTAGAGCGGTACCGCCGGGCACGGGCCGGGGTCGGGGCTGGACTTGGCTATCAGTATCTGTATGGATTGCGGAGGATCGATCTGTCTAGAGGAGTGTATCTCTCCTTGGACCTTGTCTGTGGCGTCCGCTGCACGATTCCTGAGACCATGGGTCCGCAAAAGGTGAACTGTACGAGATGGCGAGAGAGTCCAGCTCGCAGTTCCGGACCAGCTCCGTGCAGCTGGGGACCTCGTGACGGCGCTAAATTTGCCGGGGCTGTGGCTGACCGCGCCGCGCAGGTATTCTTGCGACCGAGAACATGTCCTGGGCGACCGATCACCTCCGCACACATTCCTTGCCCCGGAATCCCCCGCGAAGGCCGCAACGAGGAGGGCGCATACTTTACACCAATCTACTCGGCGCCGTTATATGGCTTGCCTTCCTCCCACACACTCTGGTCAGTGCTGAACCCCGCCCTCCACCCCCAGTCCTCTTCTCCCCCCACCTTCGCACCTGGGTCCCATCATGATGTCCGTCATGCCATCCTCCGCTATGCACATTCCGATGCATCTGGACACCGAGCGTCCCACCCAGGACGTCGAGTTCAACGAAGTACGTCCCCTCACCCGCCCCTCCCGTGCTGCGTCCCACGACGTCGGATCTGACCTCACCACACAGTTGGGCAACTTGGATGAGGCGGTGGAACCCTTCGCGCAGTCAGTACCTGCGTAACTCCCCCATTGGCCTGTGCTCACTCCCTGTCGCTCGGTGCAGACTCATCCGCAAATCTGCACGCTCTGTCAGGCTGCATTGCACGATCCCCACTGGCTGCCCCTCCTCTGCTACATGTGCGTCTCCGCCCCGGTCACACGACCTCCAGCCACTCACTTGTCCGCACAGGTGCCGACCTCCATGACCTCCATGACTTACGTTCGCGTTCCCTCATGTTCGTTCACAACCTCGTCGAGACCCTTCGAGCCTCTGGGGTATGTTTCCTCATCCGGACATGGTCATTCCTGCTGACCGACCTGGCCCTCAGATCTCTGCTTCTTACCGGCTCCAGCCTGCCAGCTACCCCATGTGTCTCGTCTGTGCTCTCCCTTCCGGCCTCGACGCGTCCAAAGTTCGAGCCGCTGCTTTCGCTGCTGTGCAGAATGCAAAACTGGATCTCAAGTACGTCTTGCGCCGTTCATCTGAAAACGTAACTGACCTTCTTTCCCTACAGGGAAAAGGCCTTACTGGCTGACCTTGAAGACGGCTATGCTCTCGTCATTACATGATTTCGCTTTCACTCTCGCAACGTCTCTCTTCACCCTCGCTATAATCTCCGCATCATGCATCAGTGTTCTAATCGTCTCTCCACGTCAGCATGTATCTATTACCTCGGTCACCTCTGGATTCTCTGGCAAATGTTCATGGACATTCTTCTCGTTAGCATAGTTTCTATCCTGTCGCAGAGTGCGTCCCGACCCTCCGAGGAGTGCTCAAGATCTAAACTCTCGCGACGCGGGCCAAACCTTCGTGATATGAGCCGCGACTGACGAAGCTCCCTCAGGAGGCAATCAAGATGCGATCGCTGAGTTCTAGGTTGCGGAGCCATGCTGCAAGTCCCGTGGCGCTGCACAGAAGTCTGAATGCGTAATAGTCAGTGAGCTTTCCAGGCTGCGCCCAGCTGGCTGGTAGCTTCCCAGCGCGTCATGCGAGCCCACAGGGGTCAGAAGAACGGGCGAGCAGGGCTCACGAGGCACACCTTTCCCAACACCCATCTGGAAAAGCGTGCTCTGTGACCACTGCGAGCCACCGCCTCTGCGCTCGTCTCATATCGCTGGTGGGCACGCCGTCTCGAGCTATGAGCACATTGGCCTCTCCAGCGAATGATGTGCCTCTCCAGAGCTCACGGGTCGCATCACGTATGCGCGTTGACGCGCGACTGAATGATGACCAATAATGGACGCAGCAACTGTCATCAGGATGCGCCGATGGCTGATTTTCGACCCTTCTGGCGGACACACGGCGGAGTGGTGGGCGAGACGGAAACAAAATGGGCACAAGACGCGCACATGCCCAGCCTCCACGACGGCTGACCGCCGACAAGCGCAGAGAGCGCAAGCTGTGCTGAAATTGGACTTGACTGGAGTTGGGCGCGACGTGGCCACACCGACGCCCGACGCGTCGACGCGTCGGGACCCATATTAAGAGTTTTGAANTGACGCGTCGGCGCCGGGGGCCGGCCGAGGCCCTCTGCGTATGCGCGCGCCCGGCCGGTGCTCAGCCGGAGTTTGCCGGGGCCTAAAAGCACGCGCCAGTTGGCGCATCGAAAAAGTCGCTCGAGAGCGTCCACCTCTTCTCTCCCGACCACGTCCTCCATGGCTCCCCTCGCGGATTTYCTGCTCGCGCACCTCCCTCTCGCGTCGCTCAACGTTCCGTATGAGCTGACGCACTACGTGCCCGGGAAGACCCCCTTCTCGACGCCCCAGGAGGTCTTCCCCGCGCTCGTCGCGTACCTCGTCATCATCTTTGGTATCCGCGAGTGGATGAAGAGCAGGCCCCCGTTCAAGTTCCAGTTCTTCTTCCGGCTGCACAATGCGTTCCTCAGCAGCGGCAGTCTKYTACTGGTCTTGCTCATCATGGAGGAGGTCGTTCCTCTCTGGCTCCAGCACGGCACCTTCTGGGCTCTCTGTGACGACGACATGTGGACTTCTGTGAGTGCCCGACACTGACGTGTGGCGCCTTGCGCAGCGTGGGCGCATGCTGATGACGCGTGCAGAGGCTTGAATTCTACTACATGATCAACTACTACTTCAAGTACATTGAGCTCATAGACACCGTATTCCTCGCCCTCAAGAAGAARCCTCTCGGTAAGCGACGCGACTCACGCGTTTCTRSRCTCTRCTAAGTCTYCTTCTAGCGTTCTTGCATGTCTTCCACCACTCTGCAACTGCTCTCCTATGCTATACCCAACTTAACGGCAAGACTAGTGTTGTACGTGCCACGTCGCAGCTCCGATCGCATCGAACCTATCTAAACGCGCTCACGTAGCAATGGGTCCCTATCTCCATTAACCTCACGGTCCATGTGATCATGTGTAAGTCSGTGCTCAACGTCASTTTGATATTSATAGCTCACGCGCTTTGCAGACTACTATTACTATGCAACCGCTGGTGGCGCCAAGATCTGGGTACGTATGCGCAACTTCTTCTATCCCAACATTGATTGACACCTGGTGCAGTGGAAGAARTACCTTACGACCTTCCAGATCGTGCAGTTCGTCATCGACCTCTTCGTGGTCTACTTTGCTAGTGAGTAGAGCGCCTTTGCCCAAASTGATCGGAGCSTGACTGCYTGCGCCACAGCCTACTCGTACTATGCGGCAAACTACTTCAAGAACCTGCCCACCCTGGGTAGCTGCGCGGGAACCGAGAGTGCTGCTGTCTTCGGCTGTGCGCTGCTGTCRAGCTACCTCGTCCTGTTCATCCAGTTCTACATTCAGACATACAAGAAGCCCGCTGGCAAGAAGGGCGTCGCAAACGGAAAGGCGAACGGTGTTGCGAATGGGTAAGCGAATTTACGCTTTCGCGAGAATGAATGRTTGCTGACATGCCGATGTGTCCAGTCACAAAACCGAGTAAACGCGTGCGGGTGCAATAAGCTCCTTGCTCGCGAACTCATCATCCCCCGCTTGGCGTTGTGGTCCTGTTGATACCCTAAAGCTGCAACGCCACTGCATTTGGTCCGGCGACAACAGAAACGCTTCATCGTCTCTCTTTGAACTGTTTTACGGTAGATCATGTTTATTTGTAAACTGGGCGCCCGTGTAGAGAGGCGGGCAATGACGAATCACGCAGAGGAACGATGAAGACTGGTCAGTGTTCTAGTGTGCGCTCGCTGAGTGAGATTAAATTGGGCCGGGAATGCGCCTGATGATATGTTGAGGGGGTGATTGATTGTTACATGGGCAATGGTGTCGGGTGGGAGAAGAGCGCAGATAAGCATACGAACCTCCTGTCTCGCTTGGATACCGAGGGCTGCGAATGCGGAGGACATGTGTATCAATTGCGGGAGAGGGTGGGCGCGGGAGGTAAACGCCGGGGTGAACGCCACTAGGACAGAGTGGGAGAGCTGAGACCCGCACAAGCAGCTGTGCGCACGCTCCGTCGCCAGTCCCGAGTGCCACACGCCCTGGTCGCCGTCAGCTGTAACTGTTGCACTCGTCTTCTCTCCCTCTTCTGCGTCCTGTCCGATTGCCATGTTGTAGGCCCCGTCTTATCTGCCTCTCTTTCTTTCTCCAATATCCTTCCATTTCTTCCTCAATTAACCCCTCTTAGTCGGGCGCTGTGCATATTTCCCCTCTCCCCGACACACATATATTCTCCAGCCCCGCCCCAGTCGCGTCTCACTCCTACTCCTCCATCTCCGTCTCTCCAGTCGCCACGCCCTCCGATCGACCACACCCCGCCCCGCGTCGCCAGATACCCCTCGAGAGAGCGCATATACACAGCCCAAGTAGTGCTCCCGAAGCCACAGCCCACGCTACCCGAATAGATCGCGCCCGACTCCGACCCGCCCAATAGACCCGTCCGAGAAGATCGGGGCCCGCGAGGATAATGGACAAGGAATTCTACGTGGCCGTCGAGCTCTACGTCTCCTCCAAGGCCGCCGCGGCGTTGAAGAAGGTTCGTCCCTCGCGCTCCTGCGATCTCGGCTACCGCTCCTCGCTGATCTCCATCTCCCTCCTCTCTGGTTCTCCCTCCGCAACCCGTGTTTAGCCGCCCACTAGGAAGAACGCAGAGCGACGCGACCTCGCATCCCGCGCTGCTTCGGGGAACGGCGAGGCGGCCCAGAAGAGGGTCAAAGGTGAGTGTGCGCCGTTGTTATACGCGTGCTGCGGTC